>FIZU01047999.1:0-16284 GCA_900064475.1 Pseudococcus longispinus
ACGAACGCTTTTTAATCTCCTTTGAATGCTCTTCAAAGTTCCGTTTACCGATTTTTGCTACTTATCACCAATCTGGAGATACGCGGCGCCAAAGTAGGGCATTGTAACAAGAAATCTCCAAAGTCGAAAAACAAAAGACCCCCCCCCCCGGGTCGGGGGCAAAACAACGGTGGTTACCTTACTTTTGGATCAAGGGGCTGATCAAAAAAAATTGAGCAAAATCGGAGGACCCAAGGTCAGAACGCGACCGAATTGACATGGAATGATCCTCCTCCGTCATTTCGTCATTCTCATTGCTCTCGTGGTGTTTATCTGTTTTTTCATCAGTCGTCGTCTTGCCGGTTTTTTCGACTTCGTCTTGGTGTTTCAATGGAATTGGGGGTTTTGTAGGCGAACAAATTTGAATTGTCAATAGCTTAAGCAATGGAGCCAATACCTCATGTAAGGGTGGAGAAGGTATTAAACGTAGTAAATTCCTGTTCAGACGTATCACTACTGACAGATGTACGAGGACAATTGAGCTAAGTACGAACAAAGCATGTTTTGTCTACTTACACACAATAAAGTCGTGAATCGTCTTTTGTCGAGAATTGTTTAGTTGGGTTTCAAGATTTGAAAAACACAATACATTTCGTTAGCGCCATATAATGTACATGTTATCACTATCTAAATTTACACAACCGTCTGCAAAGTAAAAGAAACTAGTCCACCTTCCAACGGTATGATATTGTTTGCAGAAAAGTCGTCGCGTCGTAAAATTCCACCACAATGCACCATTTAGCATTTTCTGTACAGAATCTTCGGCAAAGACAATCAGAGAAAGCGTTTCTGTCTGTACTGATTTATGATTCTGTAACTGGCGCGAGCAAGAAAGAAATCTTTTAATGGATATTAACACACCGTGACTGAACCCTTGGCGATTTGGCGGGTTTTCAATTATTTTTTTTAAAGGCATTTGAGAAAAAAATAGCCCTTATACTGGTACGTATCGTAGCTGCAGGCAATTCACACATTGAGCAAGGTTGAGCCGCCTACACCCCTCATGAATAAAACAGTTATTTTTTTTTTTTAAATGGCAATGTGGCCTATTCGAAAAACGTTTCCAACCTTGTTTTGGGCATTATCATCAAGGTGGAGAGAGATACAATGGTTTTGGTCATCCCAATATCGCATAAGGATGATGAGAAAAATTTGCCCAGGTCCAGCTACTATTAGGCCTCGGGCAATATGGACGGTGGAGTATTTTTTTTTCATGTGTAAATTTCGAAATTCTTTAGCCAAAGGCTTCAATCGTCCATTCCAATAGTTTTTTGCGAATTTATTCGTGCTCCATTCTTCGATTTTCACTAACCACAGCACAATCGCTACGATCCGTGGTTCTTGGGGGAGAGTACATTTCTATAGATGTGTTTCTATACTTATAATTTTCAAATTTGTACACCTCTTCTGCAGTCATAGACAGTTTATTTATCCATTTTTCAACTAACGCTTCATCTGACCATTTGTCTAAATACTTCCTAACTTTGGGCGCCAACATTCATCTTTAGGTTTTTGTACAAAA
The DNA here is from genome assembly GCA_900064475.1 of Pseudococcus longispinus. NCBI lineage: Eukaryota > Metazoa > Arthropoda > Insecta > Hemiptera > Pseudococcidae > Pseudococcus > Pseudococcus longispinus. Next base: position 1,562 of record FIZU01047999.1, read on the forward strand.
CTAATGTAGTACATTAGAAATGAGACATATTCCGATATTCTGGCCAATTGTTTCAAAGCATTTTTCAAATTTAAAAGGCAGTACTTCCGGTAAAAAATCTGGTAGGCATTGCGATGCAACGTGCAACAATGAGTTACTTTTTTTTCTTGTTTCATCCTCATCAATGTTAACTCAAATTTCGTCAGCGCAGTTGCCATACTAAGGACAACTGAATACTTTAATTTTTGATACTCCTCAAAATCATTTTTAGAAATAACCACTGTTCCATGATCGTTATGATATGCCATGATAACTTTCAGACATTTTGTCAAACTTTTTTGGACTTACAAAAATTTTCAGATTTTCATTGACTTTTTGAAGTTGTAAAATTTCAGAGATAAGTTAATTCTGACTTTTTAGACATTTTGTCAGACATACAATTCGGACTTGAACTTAAAAAATTGACTTTCAGATATTTTAGCATAGGATATGCTTTTGCTATGGGTAATCTCGCGGAAAAATTGACGAAATTTCGTAACGAAAATCCAATTTCAGAGATAGTGCTGACTTTTTGATATTTTGTCAGACTTGCTTTTTTGAAATTTTGTCAAACTTTTTTCAGGGCTGGGAAACTGAAATCATTTCAGTTTCAGTTTTTAGTCATTTCAGTAACAGTAACAGTTTTCAGATTCAGTTTTCCTAGCTGTGGTCATAATTTCCTCATATTTATGTGATTATCAAGTAATTACTGGAAATTACTCCAATTACCGAGAATTACGTAAAAATTCGCTTGGAGAATTTTAGTGATCTTTTTTTTATTTCAAAAATGATTTTTTTCGATTTTTGATTGGCAACGCTGGTGCAAAACCAAATCATTTAATTTCAGTTTTTTCCAGTTTCATCATTTCAGTTTCAGTGTTCCCAATAAAATTAAATGAGCAAAAGCATATCCTATATGTTATAGTTTCGTGGGTAGTATGAAAATGGCGGGCACTTTTTTAGCCAAGGCTTACTTTTGAACATCTGATCTGATTCGAATCCCTCCTCTAAGAAAAATCGGTCAGAAATAGTTTTTTTTTTTTTTTAATTGTCATTATATTATCTATTTGCAAAAGAAAAGGTCCCACTTTGCGAAATCGTTTTCTGACCAAGCAGAATTTGTTTTTTTATGTAATTTTACTTAATCAAGTCGGTCACACCCATTTTGAGATGACATTGGCTGAAAAACTTGAAAAAGTATTATGGTGAAACTTTAAAATCATTTTTCTCGAAATCACGTTTTTCTGTGTCCCAACTTCAAAAAAATTGTCATCGGTATTTTATGAATCAAAATGGCTGAAAATTGCTCTATTTGGTCTAAAATAGTGCCTAGTACGAGTATATGGATCGAATTTCAACTTTCCATACATAAGTAGGTACACATTTATTCAAGTCATCAAGTTTGTTTTTAAAACGTTTCATTTTATTCCATTATTTGCAAACAAGGTAATAAAAAAACATTGAATTTTTAATAATACCAGAGTATTTTTTAATATGAATTCGAATAGTTTCAACGAAATTTCATTTATTTAGTTAGGAGGTTTATTGTTTTGAAGCATATAATTCATGTTTTCTTTTGAAATTGAGCACAGAAAATTTTATTTTTCATGTTTTTATTTTTCGCTCAACCAATAAAATCGCCTCCTGATATTACAGTCTGAATATGGTTGGAAAGTACCAATATAGCATACAAGTACTTCCTAATCAAAAGATTGGATTCTAGTGAACGAGCTAACATTTTGTTTCAAGCACTTCATGAGTTTCATATTCTGTCACACGATATACCAACTGTTTGAAATCGTGTAACTTACGGACGGAAAGGCAGACAAAAAGTGAGTACCACTTCTTTCACTCGTAGATAGATTTAATTTCTCATTCCATCAAAAAACTACAATCTATTTTTTTTTTTAAGAAAAAAATTTGAATGCTGGACTAAAATTACGTCCGAGTATAATTCAGCAATTGGACTCAAGGGAGGAAAAACCAGAGACACCACAGTGTTACGAAAAAGATACGAAAATTTGAAAAAAAAAATCAAAAAGAAATTCGTAGATGATAAAGTATATGCGTCGGGAACAGGAGGTGGTCCTCCAATAATCATAGAAATATTCAAAGATGATTTCGGAAATGAGATGGAAATTCAATTGTAATTTGTAAGAACTAATTGGAAGTGCGAGGTTGAGTGGTAAACCTGCAGTGAACAACTTGTAAATGGAAATGTACAACCCCATGAAGCTGCGAACGAACAACGAATGACCGAATCAGCTCAAGCTGAAACACCAAGCATGAACCAACAACAAATTGAATAGATATAACAGAAAAACGCCTACAACCTACATTGAGATTGAGAATCTTATTTCTTACATACTAGAACACTTCATTCATTTTTCTGATCAAACTGAAATGTAATACACTCGATTTAAAGTGAAGAAATGCACATGTTACGCGTAATTCGTGCAGTCTGCCGAATGCGCGCATTCTGCAGTTTTTTGCCGAATGCACGCATTAGGCACGTTGCCGAATGCACGCATTCGGCAAAATTTGGTCAAAAAATTGCCTAATGCGAGCATTCGGCAGGCAAATTTTGAAAAAGTGCGCGAATTCGGCAACGGTGTTTTTCATGGAAATGAAATGAGAAATAAACAATATATTTATTGCATTACTTGTATAATATGTTCAAAAAAGTTGCAAAAAGATGAGACCTCTCCATTCTAAAAATAAACATTGGAAAAAAAAGGAAAGCTGTCGATATGTGTTCATTTTAAAAATGTACCTTATAACAATTTGTATAGGATTAAGGTACTTAAGGTGGGCTGAAATGAGAAATGAAGAGGATACATTTTCAGAAAATTGAAAGAATTTTTCATCAATATTTTAAAATCGAAATTTTCGATACTTTTATGATTATTTTAACTTTTTTTATGAAGTTTTACTGTTTTCTATGAAAATCTAAGAAATTTCAACGGAATTTTTGACAGTTTTCAATTTTTATGATCCTTTAAAGTTCTTACAATATTTTTAACGATTTTTATGGAAATCTTAACAATTTTAACTAAATAATAGACGATTTTATTGGCTATTTGTTAGTTTTTCCAATATTTTCACCAAATTTTGTGAAAATTTTGGTAATTGCCGACGATTTTCATGATTTTTTTGCCATTTTCGACATATACATTTTCAATTATTCTTATGAAAATTTCTACAATTATTCTGAAAGAGTTGAAAAAGGACAAAAAAAGTTTTATTTATTTACTCATAAAATTGAATTTTAAATACCCAGCAGAATAGGTGACAAAATGTACCTATTGAATTAAAAACTCGTAAAATTTACCCTACATTGGCCTATTTTTCTTTTTTTCTAATGATTTATTTCTAAAACGGACAGGTCTTATCTTCTTGAAACTTTTTTGAACATATTATACAAGTAATGCACTAAATAAAGTTTATTTCTCATTTCATTACCCTGAAAAACACCGTTGCCGAATTCGTGCACTTTTTCAAAATTTTGCTTGCCGAATTGCGCGTAACACACATACCAATGAATTCGAAATTACAAAAAAATGGTTTCAGGTTCCTTCTAGAAAACCTTTGATTTCAATGTTTCAATAACCTAACAATTTGAGTAAAAAAACAAACGAGCAAATAAGGTACAAAAATGACAAAAAGAATTAAAACATGACGAAAAATTAAATAATTAAAGAAATATTTCTACGAGCTGGAGTTGTGTTTGAATAGAATTTCGAAGGAAATTTCAAAAATTGCTTTCAAACAGTTTCAAAAAATTTAATTTTGAACAAAATTGTAAAGAACTAAAGAAGTTATGTTATAATAATGTTAAAAAATCGTCTTCGAAAAAATTTAAAGATGTTGGCGTACGTATGAAAATTGCAAACAATTTGTACCCACCTGAACAGAATTTCGAAGCAATAATTTAAACTTCAAAAGAAATGTTTTAAAAAAATTTCAAAGCGAATCGTTGAAAGGTTTCCAATGAAATTGCGGAATGAAAAAGTTAGCTCTCAAATGCACTCTAGTCTCTAACTGCTGAAAAACCAATACGACAATGAAAACTTGAGCAATGCAAAAAAATTAAATTGTTGGAAGAACTCAAAATTCATCATATTCAGCCTAGAAACCAATTATTCATTATCCATATCAATTTATATCGTGCGCCTGCCGTTTGGTACCACATAATTTACATTACACACGTGTCACATTAGAGAAATGCGAAATATTGAAAATTGGATCACTGGGGATTCTGAACACAGATTGTTAATATGAAAAAAACAACGATTTTGTGGGACGTTTCAGTCGATTAGGGACATGGCATATCATGGCGGTGGCTCTGTTTACATCAAAAGTGATCTATGGAAACAATCTCCGCCCGTCCGTCGTGTACTTCAAGTACCTGACAAAGGTTGTTATCGCAGATCGTTTCACTTTCTTATCGTTTTGGAGGTACTTTTGTTATCATGGTAACAGTTAATGTAAATTACGCTTTAGCATAAATTTTTCTTCATAAAAATGAAAGGAAACTGAAAAAGGAAGACACTCGAGCATCAGGAAGATATAATTTAATAATTTATAGTGAATTAACACTGTTTCCAATAAAAGAAAAGTACCTCCAAAACGATAAGAATGAAAATAGATGGGCTCCGCCATGATAAGCCATGTCCCTTCTTTGAGCCAGAATGAAAACAATCAACCGAATATATGTAGTACACAACCATTAAATCATCTTAACAGCCCATAATTACCAACTGGATTGAAAATTCCTTGATTTGATTTGGCAAATCGAAAATAAATTTACGTTATAATAAAAACGCCATTACAACTGTGTAGCGCCCTTTGACCACAGGGACGAATCAGAAATAATAATAGTTGAAATAATAACTTCATTACCTTGTAACATTTCAAATATTTTAACAGGAACTTACAGCTGAAACCATAAAACACCATAAAAAACACTCGCGGAAACAAATATACCGCAATTGAAAATTAACGGCCACATGTGTGGTCACCAACATTCAACTCAAACGCAGTAAAAAACAAAGACGCATCGAAGCACAACAACCAACCCAGAAGTCAGAACCCAACCAAACCGAAACAAGGATACAACTAACCCAACTAACGTTCGGGACTCCGGTTCGCGTACGTCTGTTGCTATCGAGAAGATCAAACCTAGAAATTCTTAAACATGATTGGTTTATCCTCAAAATAAAGAAATGTGATTGGCTCAAATTGCTATTCGTTTATATCTTCTCAACTGCAACAAAAAGTTCGAATTTTTTCTAGATTTCCATAGTAATATTCATCCAGCAGGTGAACCAATTTTCAAGGTGAAATCGTGCATTAACTGAAACCGAAACTTGAAAGAAACCAAAACTGATCTCGAAACGAGATAGGTAGACGGTAGTGTGCACTTTTGCAATGATGAAAGTAGGTATTGAAAAAGTAAAAAAAATGTAATTTTATTCTCATTGCGAGGGTTTTGTTTTATTTTTTCTAGTTGATCGATTTTCAAGTGATAACTGACAATATTAACCAGACTGAAACAGTTTTTGAATAGAAACGCAATTATTCTGTTGCATAGTAACGTTTATGAATTACCCAGGTTAACCTTAGACCATATGGTTCAAGGGTTAACCCTACAAATATGGCAAATGAAATGTTGAGGTTTTCAAACATGTGTTCGGCTTCGAGTCAACTGAAATAATCAAAATATAGTATCCAAAAAGATTTCGAAATATAAGAACTTCTTGAAGTTGAATCGCTATTTTTCAAAAATTTGCATTTCAGAGATGACATTATTACTCCGGATGAACGAATTTTAACCTCCCTCATTATTTATATAGGACTGGCCTGGGTGTAAACAAATCAATTTTAAAAATGAAACAATTCATAATAAAAATGGTACACACGTAATATATTGGTAAATAAAAATGCACTCGTAGAAAGTAATAAAAATATAGGTGCCTAACATTTAAAAAAATCAAGGTAATAAAAATGTAAGATTAAAAAAAGAATGTCATAAGTCATAACTCTCAAAAAATACGATTTCCAATCATACTTCAATCTTCTGCACCTCTGATATGCCTCTGAAAAAAGCATAATACGGGTATATAAATAGCTTAAAAAATTGAAATTAAAGCCGATCATCAATTCGGTATAACCAAACCGTATATATATTCATTATCATACCTATCATTGCGAAAAATGTTTAAATAATGATCGACTTTTTCACATTGAGTTAGAATATTTAAAAATTCTTGATCATGCGTAATGACAACGAGTTGGAAATTCTTCTGAGTCATTCTCCTTTTTATAATGCTACAAAGAAATAACGTATCAAAAGTTCATCTCTAATTCTATTTTTGAATTTGTAGAATAAATTTTTCAACTCACTCGGATAAAGCAAAACCCAAACTTTGGATATTATCACGATCGAGATAAGTAGTAGGTTCATCCAATATTAGAACACCGCAATTTTTGGTAAAGGTTTCTGCCAGTGCTATTCGTATAATTAAACACGCTAAAACCTTGGATAAAAAATAAATTTCGAATTTATGATCGTCGCAAGCACTTTGAGAAGCAATAGACTCTACCTTTTGTCCTGCGCTGCATCTTCCAGACATATCCAATGCGGTGCCGTTTCTAAGTTGAACTACACGATAATTGGAACTTCTTCCTGTATGGCAAACAGAAGGAACCAGTCACCAAGTCATCAAAAATATCGAACTGAGAGAGTAGAATTTGTGAAAAAAAATTGAACAGGGAAAGAACCAGACATTTGAAACTTTGAAATTCGTTTTTCTCAAAACATAAATAACTTCTCTAGTTCTTTACGTGAACGATTCATTTGAAATTTAATCACACATATATTACAGTAGCATGTATCGCGAATATTTTAAAACTCCAAAATTCTAACCTCTCATATCTCCGGAGGTGGACTGAATTTCGTCGATTTTAATTTCAATCGAATCTATATCATTTCCACGATAAATCCGTTTCCATAAATCGTGAACAATCGAATTAGTCATGTTTATTCGTTTTGTATTTCGCAATTTGAACTGGTTCAAAAATTTCCATATTAATTCAAAAACAACAAATGAATAATCAGTGAGGAGCAATAATCTTTTACCTGTTTTTCCAACCTGTCCAGTTCTTCTATTAGCTCGGCTTTTTGACGTTTCAGCGATTCTACATTTAATTCATCAACTTGACTTTCTAACTCGGTGATTTGCATTTCTAATTTAAATATTTCTTCTTCGTTTTGCCTAAAGTTTAGATTATTTTCGAAATCCATTTTTTTAATCTGAAATGTTTGCAAATCGTTAGGTTTTATGTTTGGATATTTTTCATGTTACTGAGAAATTCTTTAAAAAGCCGGTTGATTTACTTCCTCGGGTTGAAGAAGTTGTTCCAGGGATTTGATTGCCTTATCGATACGTCCTTTTTTACGAGTATTATGTTTTTTTTTCAACTGCAATTTCTTTAATTCGTCTCGAATTTTATATAAACTTTTTCTTCTAGCTTCCTCTTTTTTCATGTCTTTCCCAACTATTGGATAAAGATAGGAAATTTCAACGATTTTTTTTTCACTTTTGTCCAACTGAAAAATACAAAATGCTGTCATATCAAAAACTGTAGCTTTTTAAAAACATACACATTAAATAGGTAAGGTATATGCCATACTTTTTCCTTTCTTTTGGCGATTTCAATTTTTTTGTTTCTATTAGCATCTTTCATGCGAAACAAATATGTCTCGGTTGGTAAAATGTAAAGCGAGCCATCTATTTTAAATATATCTTTTTGAAGATCTCGTTTTCTCTTTTTCAATTCCTTTAATTTCTTGCTAATCTCTATTCCTTGTTGAACATTTTCTTCCTTCTGAAAAGAAAAACAACAAATAAATAAAATTATTAAGAGCTACAGGTACAATATCTTGTTTCAACATGAAATTAATACAGCTTATTTTTTCATCGAGTAAAAAAATTCAAAAATTCTGTCTGAAAAATCAATCCCAAATTCAATACCTACTTGAACTGTAAATAAAAAAATTAATGAAAGCAGGCATCTACCTCCATTTTTTCAGTGGTGATTGCATCTTTATTTTTTCTGAGCTGATTAAATTTTTTATAAAGATTAAAATAATCATTCTCATTACTTTCCACATCTTTTTTACAAGCTTTAATTTGCATTCTAACGCTATCTGCTTCTTCCTGCAGTTGCATCGTTCTACTCATTCCTAGACATGAAAAAAATTACTTGATAAAAAATATAAATGAAGTGAAAAATAAATTCGATGAATATTTCGTTTACCAGCAGCTGGAATTCTTTGCTCTTGCTTTTCAATATCTTGTTGCAGTATTTCTAATTCTTGATACAGATGACCTAACTTCGTAAAATCTGAGAAAAGACTAGTAGCTATGGTATGGTCTGTTTGAGATTCCGTTAATTCATTTCGCAAAGATTGAATTTCTGATCTCAAAATTTCCACTTTATATAATCTCCGTTTCTTTGGTGAAGGAGTGTCAAAATCATTTTTTTCTCCTATCAAAATTGAGAGTTGTTTTTCTTTGTCAGCAATAAGTTGTTCTCTGGTTTTTATTTCATTGGACTGTAATAATTGCAACGCGAGTATATTATACAGACTTGAATATAATGTACTTATAAAGATCATAATTCATAAACACTCACAATTTTATCAAAACACACTTGGACTTCCTTTTCGAAATTGGTTTGGGGCACTTCATTCAACAAATGTTGTGAAGGGCTGCTATTTTTTTCTTTTCTGTAATCATAATTAAGAGTGTAGATGAAATGTATTTTTTTGAATAAAATTATTTAATCGATCGTTATTCTTCATAATCAAAACGTACAAGGCATTGAAATTATCTTTCAATTTACGTTTCCTTTTCAAATATTGATCTAGGGTTACTGCAGGAGTGCTGTTATTTTGCAGCGTTTTAATTTCTTCAACAAGTTCGGATAGTTTGGATTTCAAACTAGCAAAAATAAAGAAGAACATAGAAATAATCAAATAAGTACAAACAAAAAAAACAATTTTTATGGTTTTTTGAAATCAATACAAACTCATTTCTTTTCGATGTATTTTCGTTTATACGAGTGTTGCATTCATTCACATCCAGCGAATTCATAACTTCTTCTAAATCTTTATCAACTTTGTTCAAATTCTTGTCCAAAGTCACCAAAGTTTTAGCAGATTTATCAACCTAATTGGAGATGGTATAACTTATAATGAAGAAGACGTGTAATAGATGAAAAATTGGAACACAAAAATAAAAAAAAATTTAAACCTACATCTTCAATTTTCTTTTTCATCTTCTGAATTTCGAGTTCTATGGAGACTACTTTTCCTCGAAATGAATCGGTTTCATTTAGAATTCTCTTTTCTTCAAGCTCACATTCTTCTTGCATCACTTTCAACTCTTGGTTTTCTTCGGCCATTCTTTTTTTAACGATTTTCAATATATACGGAACTGTTTGATAATTATTTGTATTTTTGTGTACATAACCTGAGATCAAATGAACTTGAATTTAAATGTAACGTTCATAGATAACTGATTATTAAAAAAATATACTCACCCATACGCCCCCTCGTACCTTTCACCCCATAGCGATAAAGGTAATCCGCGTCTCCGTACATTTTTTCAAATCTACGGCTTTCTTTTATCGTACTCTCTTCGTCTTGAAACTTTTCTTTTGAAAATTGCAGTTGTTTAGCATTGATATTTTTTTTCTGAGATACTACTTTTTTAACTACCACACGAATATTTTGTTTCAACTGCTGCAGTTTAGCTTTTTCACCCCTATAGAATTTTGTTTCTTTATACTCCATTTAATTTGATCTCTCATTACAAATGCAAAAGTGTAAATAAAGCCTAGGTAATGAACCAATAAGGTGCCCAAAAGCTTGTGCATTTACACGATTGTACGTACTAGTGAAAGGTCAAGTTGAATAGAACAATGAATAATTAAAATATGTATTAAAAACTCATTTACCTTAGACATTCGTCACAATTGCTTATTAAAGTCGACAATTCTGTAGTGCTGCCGAGAAATTTGACTTTGATTTGTTTCTGAAGTTCTTTTTGATTTTCCTTCAAAAGATCTACTTTATTCTTGATTGTATGAATTTTTGTAAAATGAGTAACCAAATTCATCTCTTTATCGAGTATCTCGTTGAAATTGTTTTTCAAAGGCAACAATTCTTTTTCAAAATTAGCGTTTTCATCATAACCAGCCAATGAACTCGCTTTTGAGGTTTCTAATTCATGTATTTTTTCTTCGGTATCTCTCCATATTAATTCTTTGTAATCTACGTCAATTTTCGCCAGTGCTTTATTTACAACAGAGAAAACAAAATTTTCTGTAATGGATTTCAAGGAGTTTCCTCAACATAATACCTACTTACCGGACAACTGCCGAATGTAATCGAGACATCGATTATACTCGGTTATTCTAAAAATCGCATCGAATTTTTCCTCCATTTCTAAAGGCCTTTAGTATAAAAAGCATCGAGTTTTAAATTTGTACATGGTGAAACAATAATACCACTTCATTATGTTGGGCATACCAGTATGAATCTTCTTGATGACAAAATATTACATTAGTAAGAACAGCTTTTGAAACTCCAAGACCATTTTCCATCAAAGTATCAATGCATTGATTGCTGATTCTTTCCTGTAGCTACACAAAAAAAAATTTAATCGTAATACTTTCATTCGCAATAGTTTTCTACATTATTAAGTATAACTTACCCCAAGTTTTTTGGTCAGTGTGGTTTCTAAGGTTTTGAATTGAAGTTCCTCATTAGCTTTTTGAGTAACTTGTGCCGTACGAGAAATAGTTGTTTCTTCACCTTGTACGTCATTAAATTTCAATTCTACGTAACCTTTTACCTGGAAAAATCGATTGCATGATAGTTGAAACGAAGACTACTTCAGGAAAGTGAAAAATTAGCTTACTTCGATGCCACCGCATAACTTCGATTCGTGAAGAAAATCAATTCCGCTATTTGTACCGGCTGGCAATTCACCACATGTGGCGTACTTCAAAGCTTCAATTATGGTGGTTTTGCCACATCCATTTTGGCCCAAGATTACAGTTAACGGACTAGAGAATTTAATCGTCGTTTTGTCTCGATCCTCCGGACCGAAGCTGCGGATTCCTTTTAAAAGTAACTGATGGATGGATGACATTGTATGACACTTTGAAGATCCACACTAATCTGCTATAAAAGTGAACTAGCTACATTCGCATTTCACGCCTGAAAGTACACTACAGCCAAAAATTTGGTAACGATCTGAATACAAAGCAAAGTTAGAGGATGCGTTTCTTCGCACAATAATACGAATAAAGTGTTACCTAAACCTAATAAAGTGTACTATTTTTTTTTCCAGTGGACGGACATAAAACAATCATGGGATAAACATCGGTTTCACATTTCACAAGTTTCATTTTCACTTACTTATTGAGTATTTAGCACACAGTACTTTAATTTCACATCAAAAACAACCAGTTGATTGCAGTAACTGCGCAACAGCTTTCAAATTTAAGCCAATCTCATTCGTTTATGATAAGTATAAACCAATCGAGTTGAAGAATCTAGGTTGTTTTTCTCCTCCCTTTGCCTCTCAATCGCTTATCAGTATGGAATTCGAAGCAGCAAAGCGTCTCTTTTTCATTAATTTTGATTTTAATATATGCGATTGCGAAATATAACCTATGGCGAATGAAGTATGAGTAACTACAATGCATAGGCAATATTTTCTTCAACAATTTACTTCTAGATACCCTAAAATATTTCTTTCAAATGTGCATTTTACTTCTGTAAGAAGAAGCATATAATTACACTCCCATTGAACGTCGAAATTTTCTTCGTTTAATGAAACGAGAGAAATACATGATGTAAAAATCAATAATCACAGAATAATTATAAATATAAAGCAACTAAAATTCAAAAATATAAAATGAATTAAAAATTTGGCTAAAAATAACAGAAATGTATCTTTCTTTCATTTTCCGGTTCAAAAAGTTGGAACGCAAAGCAAAATTTCATGTTCTAAATTTTATGCAAATGAATAATTACATTCACATCATCACTGAAGTGCTATCAGAATGTATGATGTGATGTGAAGTGAACCACCTCCAGAACCTCGAAGGAAATAGCATTCCGGAGATATTTCAAAAATATAATGACCGAACTGTAAACTCTTTCCAAGTTTCCAACGATACTTACCTAATTATTATGTACAGTTTACTAAAATTCAAAAATGTATTATCGCTGTACGACTCGGTAATCTAAAACCATTAATAATTTTTCTACACAATTTCCATCATCTATGTTTACGAACATAGGTACAATGAAGTAAAACTCAAAAATAAATACACCATTCGAATGATCATTTTATTCTCTTTAGAAAATATTCCAACAAAAATTTTCGTAAATCCCTTTTACAAAACTTTTTACATGAAAAACTACATAAAAATTGTCTACTCCCAACTGAGTGAATGTTCCTCTCGAACTGATGGATTGCTAAATTACAGCATGTCACATTGGGTGCTCCAGCCTGTTATGTAGTCGGTCGTACTCATGTGCAGAACTTCATGATTCTGCTAGAGATTGTAACAAATATAAACAGGTTTCTGTTTCGTGATTTATTTGACATTTACAATAAAACTACACTAGAAATTCTTTTTTTTAACGAAAGAAAAAAAAACAAAAAGCTACGCTAAAAAAATAAATACTTAATGATTAATATTCTCCTTATACGTGGGTTCTGCAATAAAAACGTAAACTTTTGTTCGATAATCGTTTCAATGATAAATTACCAACAAAATACCATAAATAAAAGCACACTGCCAATATGGCTCATGTGTAAGGCGTGCAAGGGTAGTCGTATAATCGAAGACAAAATACCAAACGTACCCTTGCTGAAATACCATACACATCCCAAAAAAATGAACTTAAATTTTTGATTTCAATTTAAAATCGTCGTTCAATTTTTTCAAGATGTATCTAATGCTATTGCATTCACGGTGCGAAAAGACGTTATTATCGGTAATTGTAGATTTCAAAAAACTGTCACAACAGTTTTTCGAACATCTACGTATCTCATACATTCGCTCATCTCGCTTCTCTCGTTTCGTATTCTCAAGCCCTATATACGTAATAGTTCACGTTCAACCCTCGTATAATAACATACTATTTCATCAAGGAACATTTTACGAAATACGCGTTTGGGTCGTAAAAAAAAGGAGAAAAAACCAAACAAAAACCGTTACAATGTTATCGTCTTCGTACGAACTGTACAGACTTGCTCGAATAAAGTATTAAAGTAAAACGCGACGAAAGGGGAAAAAAGAATTAAAAAATGTGAATAATTCAATAATATATACTTTTTCGTTTACATGCTTATAGGCGTAGTAATCGAATAAAAACAAGAAAGAAACTGTATAGTAAAAGTTGTAAAATCAAAGTTTTTTTTTACATTAACGCGTTTGAATTCGTTACCATTTTTTTAGAGTTTTTTTTTTTCACATAATATTATGCGATATTAATACTTATATACGTAAAACAATCAAATTTAAGTTTAAACATAAACAAACAATACAAAATGGTTTCAGATATCTAGTACTGAATTTTGTACATTTTTTTTTATCCAATTAAATAACTAAATTCATATATAAATATTTATCTATACACACATCGCCGATATGAAATCGTACTTTCTTCAACCCCAGAGTGTTTTTTGTCTGCAAAATTAAAATCATATATGAAACACGTATAAAAATTAAGATACTTGGTAAGTATGTGTAATAATCTTGTTCCTATATGGAGGTATCCTAATGAAACATGCATACGTAGCATGCCATCTATCGATACACCTACTAATAGATAATCGTACATACGAAAAATTACTACATCACAAAAAATAATACAAAATTCGCCCTAGGGTAAAATTTAATGAAAATGATAAAGGGTGATACTTTGCGAAGCTGGAATACTACAAAGGTTGATTTTATAACTGCTTCGGGGATTGGCAATTCGACATAAAAATATGAACAGATTAACGCTTCCTTATGCGAAAACTCAAGAGGACAACTTTTCGTAATAATACGTACCAGATAACTACTGGTAATACCACCTATTAAAAATCATAACAAAATACACCCATTTTATAGTTTCGTAATCATCAACGTACAATGTAAATTTTATTTCAACACACAAAAGCAAACCCAAATCGAAATGGAACACCCCTGCAAAATCTTTTCATTTATAAATCCATTTTTAAAAAAAAACAACAAAAAGGTCAAATTGAAAATGAAATAAACGTAGCTTCAATAATAAAAGAACACCAAGAAAGAGCGTAGCCAGGTTTATAGGGGTATGCAATTCTGAAAAAAATATATATTGTGTACTTATAATCTAGATGTACAACCTCATATTTTTGTAGAACTTGATATTGTGGTGCGTCATCTTCAAAAATGAAAAAAAACAATTTTTTCGTTCATTTTTCCCCTATAAATGAGTCATTTCTGGTCGAAGATTTTTTTCTTGAAATATATCATTACCTAGGCGACTCTCTAGCTACTGTTACGTACAAACCGACAAAATTGTCACTTTTTTGTCAAAATTGTCATTTTTTGTCAAAATTGTCATTTTTTGTCAAAATTGT
>FIZU01048008.1:0-12146 GCA_900064475.1 Pseudococcus longispinus
TCGGATGGGTGCGCAAAATTCATCTGACAATACGATAAATCCACCTTGAAAAATTCATAACTCCTAAACTTGACGGCAACTTTTTTTGAAATTTTCGTCCTAGGGGAGGCTTTTAATACCCTTTCGAATGAGGGTAGTGCGATCGCGGCACATATCACAGTTTTAGAGAAAAAGGGTTGTAAACTTCGAAAAAAAATTTTAATCCTCCGAAGGACGTGTTCGTTTTGTAAAATATGCATTACTAGTTCATACATACGACAGCGACGCTCGCGGGCTCAATAAAACAAGTTTATATGCGATATTTCACGTTTAATTGCGATAATGCGTGAAACTGTGTGACTATATTTTCACTCTGCTCGGTCTTGCTTATAAGTGTGAATTTTTTGGAAAAATGATTTCTATTGCTGAAGAATGCATTCTAACTTCTCCTACGTGAATATTTACGATGAATTTTGCCAAACTTCGCACATCTCCCTACTCCCTTCCATCTTTCTAGTTAGTTACGCTGGGAAGTTAATGATTGGCATCGACTGTTGGGAGTTGAGATACACGTTCGTTATTTCGCGGTATCTCTGAAGAGTATATGTTTTTCGAATAAATACACTTGCAAACTTCATCTCCATCATCGATCACTTTCGCGCAATTCGACGAAAATAAATTTACTTATCAATTTTTTTCCCACTCGTACAAATACACCACTCGAGTACCTTAGACCGCGTTAATTTACCTACACAATCGTCGACCAGTTCCAAAAATAGATTTTTCAGAAACAAAATCTATACAAGTAGGTATCGTTTTGCGAACACGTGAAAAGCTGTATTGTATATTCATGTCATTTTTACTGATACAAGTACGTACCTTACCTACCTACGTCGGTTGCACACGTACGTAGATATATTGCCTTACGTACAGGAACCGAACGTAACCAAGTTCTACATTCTGTCAGGGCACACGCAACAAGTCGATAATTTTCACGTTCTCGTCTCGTATCGATTTTTTCCATCCTTCGAGCCATTCCCCCTTCCGCGAACGAAAAGCCTACCAAGTAATAAACCGCGAAAAATGCAGCCGAATGTTATTTAAAAGCTAATAAAAAAATTTTCTACGGTACGAACTGCCAAATTCGCCATAAATTTGTTTCACTCGTCGAGTAAAGTAGCAAAATTCCGAGTTTTTCGTCAAAAAATACAATTTAAAAGGGGATATAGTCGTAAACGCTACTTTAGTACCGAGAACTGTACTTGTCACTTTGTAAGTAGTGAATTTCACAGAAATTTTTCAAGTTGGGTACGAAATTTTCGATAAGAATTTTTTATTCAAAATTAACTGGTAGACTTCGAAGATTGATTCTATGTTTCAAAAATACATAAAAATTCTTATTAAATAATTGGTAAGGTTGAATTGAAATTAAAATGTTTGAAACCTGCTCCAACGAATTGATGACCTGAAATAAATTTCAATTGATTTTTCGTAGTAGCAAACAGTAAATTTTTCCAATTTTTTTGATCAATTCTCGGAATTTTAATTATTAATGATGAGCTATCAAGCGCAGGTTCGATGGTTTAAAAAAAACAAAAAAAAAACACTTTCGTTGCAAAAATTTCGAAAGTAAGCTCCCTAGAAAAAAATCAATAGCTCAAGGAAGAAAAAGAATTTCAAGCTCTACAATTTGCATCCCTTGCATTTCTTTCGTAACACCCTTAATTTGGCCAGAAAATCCATGTTTATGGAAAATTTACTAAGTCGATAAAAAAAAAATTTTCAAAGCTATCAACTTTATACGTTTTCATAAACATGGATTTTCTGACCAAACTAAGGGTGATTTGAAAAAATTGCAAGGGATGAAAGTTGTAGAGCTTGAAATTCTCTTTCTTCCGTGAACTATTAGATTTTTTTCTAGGAGGCTTAGTTTTCTAGATTTTGGCAGTCGAAGTGATTTTTTTTTCATTTTCAAAACCACCAACTTGTAAAAAATCTAATAAATTGGAGACAATCATGACGAAGAAAGGGGAAGGGTGAATACAGCCACAATTTCGCAACTTCTTGAGAATATACCATTCAAAAAAATTTCGAATTCCCAAGGTTTGCAGTCATCAACTTCCCCTTCCCATCCCCCTCAAATTCGAACAGAAATATGTTAATTTCTTGAAAATGATGATTTCGATATTCATAAAACGAAACATTATTTCCTGGAGACAGAGATGGATTGAGGGATTTGGGGGTGGTGTCTGGGACATCAAATTCGCCAATGAAGGAAAATATTGGGGGGGGGGGGCATATTATTTTGTTAAATGGCGAAAATTTTCTTAAACAAGGGCATCCAAAAGGTGAAATATCATCGAAAAAATGTGATTTTATTTTTAAGAAATTCTAAAAACTTGCAATATTTTGTCAAAATAAAGCCGTCCCTACCTGGAGGCCAAATTACTTGAAACATTCGCATTTAAAATTTCAAACTTCGGGATGCTCTTTGACCTTCTCAAACAAAATTTTCAATTCAAACTTCGGGCGATCAACAGATTAATGATGGGAAAATTACGAAAATTCTATAATTTTTCCCAATTACGAAGACCACATCAATACTCTGGAAACCCCTAACCTTAAGTAAATCCGAAGAAAGCACTATCTCGACTACACTTTCATCGATTTTCTTTGAAATTCTCGCCATATTTTCCACGCCGCGCAGGAAATAAGAATAATAATTTTTACCCGAGTTATCATAATTGCTCATTTCCTATTTGGAAGTCGAAAAAATAATCAGTTTTGCAAAACGGAACCAAAGTTCACCTCTGGTACGATAAAAATTTCGAAATTCATTCTCAACTAATTCTCGAATCCTTTCAAGCGCTGCTACGCGTACACCGAATATTTCCACAAATAATCAACTTTTGAATGATTTTTCAAATTAACCACCTTTTGAATCGACCCAGTACTTCGGTTTGAAAAAGATGAACCTTTCAGTCAATTTCACTCCGATTATCTCGACATCTCGTATACTTTGTTACAGACTTCTAACTTGCAAAAATATCTCTCATTCTTGGCACAAAAAAGGAAAATGACTGAAAACCCAGCCTTTCGGGTAATTATCGTTCGACTATAGCATCGATCTAATTCAACAACGCCGGCCCGAGCAGCATTATATCAATCAAAAAACCCCGGCAATTTGCTACGCTCGTCGGAGCTTTTCAAATTACAAGGTTATCGGGTAAAAAATAACCTAAAGCGGCGTACAACGAGTTAAAAGCTACAAACGACGACGCCGGGTAGAAAAAAAACATCCTCGAAACGATACCTCTGTATTGATATAGGTATCGAACGATTTTTCTCACAGTGGCTAATTGTTTAATGCATTTATAGCTTTAGTAAAGTACCTAACAATGATACTACTCGACTGTAATATGGTGCAAAATCGCCCAACTGAACGAGTATACCTATACGTACATATTTAGGTATAGGTAAATGCGACAATGCAACGTGCAAGTGAGCTACAAAATTACACAAATACATACGCAGGTATAAAGGTGAAGCAAGGAAGAGAGGTACGAACAGGGACATACGAGTAGCACGGTTACACGTGATTTTTTTTTCCTGCTGTATACTTAAACGATTCGAGTACGTACTCGAAACGTTGCTGCTGTATCTATTGTTATTTATATATGTATGTAGGTATTGTAGGTACGTTTACGTATATATGCGCGAGGTAAAATATGAACTATATTGGAAGTGGTACCACCAAGCAATACAATCGTGTATATGTAAAAGTAATAGGTATTACATATATAACTTTTTATCCAGAATTATAATACGTAAATGCGTATAACAAATGCGCAAAACACGTGCAAGGTGTTCATTTTGATGGGGAGGTTCCATCCACCGTATGAATACAAATCAAAAGGTTAAAGCTGGTTTTGTAATTCCGTCAAAAGAAATCGCATTACGAAATATACCGCTTGAAATAATTCCCAAGTTGTGTATTATTATCGAAAGTGTGAGAAATTAGAGGGAAAAGCTTTCATTCGAAATCATATTAGTAAATAATTTGGATTAATTTTCGTTGAAGTGTGATAGGAGTATAATGAATCATAAGGCGTGATTTAATTACATTTTATGAAAATATTAAATTTCAAAAAATAGAGATAAAAATGATCATTATTTTGAAAAATATAAAACTGATATTCTGATAAAAAAAAGATCACTGCGAAAAAATTAATATAATGGGTGGTCCATACAGAAGGTCGATGGTTTTGAAAATGAAAAAAAAACTTTTGACTGCGAAAATCTCGAAAACTAAGCCTTCTAGAGAAAAACTAATCCTTCTAGAGGAGAAAGAGAATTTCAAGCTCTACAATTTTCAGCCCTGGCATTTTTTCGTAGGGCCCTTAGTTTGGCCAGAAAATCCATGTTTATGGGAAATTTACGAAGTTGACGAATTCAAAAATGGGGAGAAAGAGAATTTCAAGCTCTACAATTTTCAGCCCTGGCATTTTTTCGTAGGGCCCTTAGTTTGGCCAGAAAATCCATGTTTATGGAAAATTTACGAAGTTGACGAATTCAAAAATGAAACAATGTTTGACTGTACAAATTTCGAAAACCAAGCCTCCTAGAAAAAAATCAGATAGCTCGTAGGAGTGAGAGAATTTCAAGGTCTGCAATTTTCATCCCTTGCATTTTTTTCGTAACATTCTTAGTTTAGCCAGAAAACTCATATTTAAGGGATTTTTTTCATTTTCAAAACAACAACTTTGTATAAAGGGTTAAATTTTCCATAAACATAAATTTTCTGGCTAAACTAAATGTTTTAAGAAAAAAATGCACAGAATCAAAATTATACAGTTTGAAATTCTCTTTCTGCTACAAGTGATTAGTTTTTTCTAGAGGGCTTAGTTCTCGAGATTTTTGAAGTCGGCGTTTTTTTTTTGCCATTTTCAAAACTATCGACCTTCTTGCGAGTCATCCTGTACTTATCACAATCTAGAATTTCAATAAAAACGTTTAAAATTTGTTTAAAGTTAATGCTGCCGATTACAAAAATGATGACTCATCATTCAATATTATCAATTACGATTTTCAATCAATACCATTCAAAGTTTCATTTAAAATTATATTTTTAATATTTAAAAAAAAATTGTTTTCTACATTTTTTCGATTTTTATATCACTTGAAAATATTCATTGATACCTCAAAAAAAATTTCCATAAAATTTGTCTCTCAAAATTTTTTCCCATGTCAGATTTTTTCGTCAAAATTACACATAAAAAAATCTTCAACCCAAAACCATAGATACCCAACTACTCACGTTAGAATTGAGTTTTCAGTTTTCCTCAAAAGCTGAAAATTCATGTTCAGACAGCCAAATAAAATGAAAGAAAATTTCACACCCTTAACGTCATTGCATTCAAATTTATAAAAAAATCTAAATTCTTTAAAATTGGAAAAGAACTGAGAATGCAATTTCAAGTTCTCTAGAAAATCATCCACAGAAATTTTTTTACGAGATTCTATATTTAATTATACAAATAGGATAAAAAAAATATTTTAAAAAATTTCAAATCGTTTACGAAATGAAATAGTAGGTACATTTTTCTGGTTAATTTAAATTTCAAGTTTTTTCCAAATTTTTGATTTCAAAATCTAAAAAATTACGTAGGTAGAAGTACTCATCAAAAAAATTGAAAAAATAATTTCGTGAAATTTTCAATTTAGGTAATGGGCATGGCATTTATACTTTTGCCTTGTCACGAAACCACCCATCGTGATTTCTCACCAGTAGATACCTATTTAATTAGGCGTTGCAAAAATTCCAAAATGTTCTACTATCGGATTCGAGTTATAAAAATTATGTTATGGCAAAGCTATAAATTTTCCCAGGAATAAAAATGAAATTTTCATCACGTAACCAAAACTTGGAAAAACCCCAACTCAAAATTCTACAACTCCAAAATTTTTCAAAATCTTGGAATCAAATCCGTTCATTCTCAGAAAATCTATTCAAAATA
Source organism: Pseudococcus longispinus (assembly GCA_900064475.1). NCBI lineage: Eukaryota > Metazoa > Arthropoda > Insecta > Hemiptera > Pseudococcidae > Pseudococcus > Pseudococcus longispinus. Next base: position 5,997 of record FIZU01048008.1, read on the forward strand.
ACATAAAAACCTAGCCATCCTATTCCAAGTACAACGAAACTAAAAAATTTTCCTTTTTTCAAACGAAAACTATGAATCACGATGTCGTTCGCCATTAGAGCCAGTCACGAGAGCCAAAAAAATAAGTCACGAGTGTAATCTCGCGTACAATTACGTACATATGTATCTTCGCATGACAAGTTGTATAGGTTCCTTCTACCTTGCTCCCTTCCCATCTATATTTACACCTTCTATCATGCGAAAGTTCACACTTAGGAAAATTTCAAACGATGATCGACGAACCGAACCGTTGAATTTTGAAATTTCCTCAAATCCTCGGTATTATACCATACGATACGATATCCTTTGATATGATACGAGGAATTTAGGTGGTGAAATCCATCCATACTTATAACTTTTTACAATTTTTTTCCAACTAAACGATTGCACGTTCACTTACGATAGAAAAGAAACATCGAACGAAAGGAGTAAAAAAAACTCACCTTGAATCGTTTATCTTGCAGCACTTTTTTGATAGCAACCATTTCTCCGGTGTCGCATAATTTGGCTTGATACACGACTCCAAAACTACCGTTTCCGATAATTTTGGAATCCATATACGACACTTCCAGCGGTCCATCTGGCCCCTGACCTGGAGTAGCCACCACGGTAGTTACACGGCTTCCGTCTTTACCTAAAAACAATTAGCAATCCGTTCATTTTCATCGATAATACCCTCGCAACCACATAGGCAATTGCGATTCAATTCAAAAAAACAAATACACAAATAAAACGGCAATAAATGATAAATTATTAATCGTGTACACCGAGCATTGAGCTAGATCAAACCTTCGGATATCTACGCATTCGTATACTCACGTTTAATTACGCTCAATTTGCGAAAAAGTTTACTCAAATACGAAATACTGTATCGCGAACCGGTTCTCATTCGCTGCGGGCTATTTGTTTTCAATTTTAACATCGATTTGTTATTAAAATACCCGCAACAATTTTTAGTCGCCGTCGCCGTATCGTTATTGCACCATTTCATGCTTAACTTATAATAAAATAAAATCGAAAACAATCCGGAGCGGAGCTACCGCGCGAGCACGACGCCGGCCACCAAAACCGTCAAACAGCTGAGACGATGACAATCTTGCTAACGATCATTATTCATTGTTTTCTCGCTCTTCATAAACTCCGTCCCGGCTCCTCTCGTCCACAACCCAGGCACAATTTACTTCATTAACGATCACGAGCACACCGTGCAGCACCGAAAAACTACTCCGCTCCCCCTCCGAATTCTTCGCGCGTCGCTTTCTCCGCGAAGACACTTTACACAAGACGCACCACCGAGCGAAAAAAAAATACCTTAATTATTTTTCACGTGAAACGAATTCGTCGTCGTTTTTTTTTCCTCGGCCATTTTTCTAAAATACTCTCTTAATAACGAACCGAATGTACACACTGGTTCGAAAATCAACGACGAAAACAGCTATACGTACGCACACGAATCGCGTCCCGAGCGGTGCTCTAAAATTTAACGAAAGAAAAAATTGTATCGCCGAAACCACATTTACAGATACGTACTGGTACTATATGCGAACGTATCCACAGGTACTTGACTAAATAACATATTAGTCGTGTCTCTCTTTCAATAACAATCTCAGCGCGACGTACGTAAATATTCGCGCCTTAGCCCCGGATTTTCGGTAGGGGGTTTTGAAAGAGGGGGAATTTTTATAAATAGAAATTATTCGTCGCAAACAAAAACAACCATAAAGTAATCGGTCCGATACGACTTCCTAAAACGCGATCATTATTAATTCGTTTCATCGAAAACGCTAAAAACTCGCAGATGAGGTGTTAGAATAGGTCGGTGGTGAGGAGGAGGACTAGTTCTTGGAAATTTTTTCGTGTTTGTCATTTCTATATGTTGATACAGCTTTTGAAATATTCATTCGTATCGAGTTCTTATTTTACATGGTAGTTGGGGACTTTCTTTTGTTATTTTTTCACCTGAATTTTTTTCGAAATCGAATACGTAGATGGATATTGTAAAATTATTAAAAATTTTAGGTGACAAAATTGGAATCCAGAACGTTTTTTTTTTTCTTGAAATTCAATTTACGCTTTTGGGAGGTTTTTAGTAGAGCTGTCATGATAGAAAACGACACCTTAGAGCAAAAATGTAAATAACACATTTTTGCTCCAAGGTATCGAAAAATACTACTATTGCAGCCCATAAACTGATGACAGAAGTGAAGGGAAGAAGGGAACCCTTCCAACAAAAAATTCATTTTATATGCCAGAAATTCAACAGAAATGTATCCAGCCCACTACATTTTCTCTTGAAATTAAGGGTAGTAGACAGCCAAAAATTTATCAAATGAAGTCAAAAGGGCCTGGTAATACAGGGGCGATTGTTTTGAAAAAAAAAACATGTTCACTGCAAAAATATCGAAAACTGAGCTCGTTAGAAAAAACTAATCGCTTTCAGAAGAAAGATAATTTCAAGCTCTACAAATTTCATCCTTTGCATTTTTTTCGTGGCATCTTTAGTTTGGCCAGGAAATCCATATTTATGGGAAATTTACAAAATCAATGCTATTTTTTTGTATTTTCTTTCATTTTCAAACCCAGCGATTTTGTACGTTTCTCATAAACATAGATTTTTTGGCCAAACTAAGGGTGCTACGAAAAAAATGTAGGGTTGAAAATTGTAGAGCTTGAAATTCTCTTTCTCTCATCAGCTATCAATATTTTTTATAGGGGCTTAGTTTTCGAGATTTTTGCAGTCGAAGTAATTTTTTTTCAATTTTCAAAATCATCCACCTTATAAATGAACCACCCTGTATATCTGAGGACTGAAAAAATTTCGCTGTAAATTTTTCTCAATTTTATAACAGTGACACCGAGCTACAAAAAAATGTATTTTTTCAATTTTTCAGTGGTACTGAAAATGTTTGAACTTTTTGCTCAGGCATTTCAAGTTCAAATCTAGAAAAAATTGACGAAAAGTCGAATTTCTCGTCTCATTGCATCCCTTAACTGTTCACGTACTTCCATTAGGGTTTAAAAACTGGGTCGTATGGTACATTGTTTTTTTTTTGGAAAAATTGGAGAAAGTGGATTGAAAAAAGTTGTGAAATGAGTAAAAAACCTTTATTGCACTGAGTTTCAAAAATTTCAAAATTTTAAATGAAAGACAGAAAATTCAAATTTTTTGTATATTTTCAACTCATTTTTAAATACACCATCAAAATCTAATTTTTTCCCCTCAAAAACGAATTAAAAATCCATCAAAAATAAAAAAAGTAGCCATTTTTCCATTATTTTTCAAACCAATAATGCGACTAATAATTACAAGCTATTCGTAACAAAATTTTATTCAAATTAATATTCAGGACTTTTTGAGAATTTTGTAACATCTTCAGCAGGATGTTTCTCCCCCTCCCCCCTTCCCCACCATCTACAATACAAATAACTTTTGTGGAAAACGACATTCAAAAGCAGAACATTTGAGCCAAATTTAACACTTTTACAGCACTTTTTCGATTTTTAGACTTACTTCGTCAAATGGAGGACTTTTTCAGCACTTTCAACACCTTTTAGACCTCTTGATTTAAAAAAAACATTTTTTTTTGAAAATTTGAAAATTTTTGAACCTCAATTTGATGACAATGATTCGAGTCGGAGACGTAAAATTTTTACCACAACCTTTCCGCAAAATTTCGAAACTTTTTTAAATTCTCCTTTCAACTGCACTTTGAAAATCAGAAGATGACGCATCTTGGCAATTTTTTGCTGAATGGAAGGTATTGGCTCTTGAGCTGGGATTTTAAAGCAATGAAATTAAATTTTGGTCTTCAAAGGTCCACTTGAGCCATATGATATTTCACTCAATACAAATTTTTAATCAAATTTGTCAAACTTGCAGGAATAATTAGATCGTATCAAGGATCATAACTGAAAATTTTAAAAAAATTCGAATATTCGGTATTTTTTTTCGCACTGAAATGCCTATTTCAAGGCTTCAGCATTTTAAAAAATTGTAATTTTTTCCCCCTAGCATTGAAGAATAGCAGAGTACCTAACTCGATTTTTTGAAAATCTATGACTTTTTCCTGGCGTTTTTTACTATCAAATGTTTTTTTTAGAGAATTTTTACAATTTAATAAAAAAAAATAATAATAAAAAAAATTAAATTCAAATAACCCAAGCGGAATTTTGTCCAATAAAAAGCAAAAAATCCATGACTTTTCCATGACTTCCATGACCTGTTGAACATTCCGAATAGTGAATAGATTAACTGATGCAAAGTATGTGCAACTTTTCATCATCTTTGCTTTTTTCTAGCATTGAAAAGTACTACTTTGACAGAAAGTAAAAATTTTTCCTGTGAAATTATCAAATGTTGCAGAAAGTGTTTCGGGAGGGGGGCAGTTTCAAGTTGTCCTTTCACTTTTTTCTAATGTCTTGATTTTCGACATTTTTCCTCCATTATCGAACAAAATCTTCCATAATCTTTTCTCATTGAACATACCGACCCTCCCCGTCACTCTTTATCAAACGACAAATAAACCGAATACCAATTAAAATAATCGACAATTTTATCACTACATCTTTCGCAGGTATCATCTTGAAACAAACTATAAGTATAAAAAAACTTATCCCGCATCATCGACAATAATTTTCGCCTGGTTCGAATTTTCTTCAAACGTTCGTCGACGTTAATCGAAATATAGCAGGTACGAAAATTAGCCTTATCTAACCTCGCTCTTTGATTTTCATTTGTAAACCGTCTCGTATTATAATCAGTTCGACAAATTATCTTCACGCGAGTTCGATTTTCAACGATTCGATTCGGTGTTCCGGTGGCATTGCTGCTTTTGACCAGTGCGCCGACCGTCGGGCCGCGTTCTTCTATAGAAAATTAAGGCGTTTAAAATCGTTATACGAATTAAATACCCAGACCTAAGTACTCGTACTAATTTCGTTACACAGATAAACTCGACGAGCGGACAATTTTCGCCTAATTTTACGACTACTATAAATAATGGAAATGAATTGTTTCGAGAAGTTCGGAAACCAAAACTCGAACTAGTCGAATCGATTAAAAAGCTACGATATTCACCTTTTCAAAAAAACCCCTAGGTACAAAAAAAAACGCAGATTTTTCACACGAAAAAGATTTTCCTCGGGTCAAAATCCAATCCAGCTCGTTTAATCGCCGCAAATAACAATTTTTCAGCACCGCCATTCCAAGTAAACGCGTAATTAAAATATACGACATTGTATTTCATAAAACCATTAAAAGCTACTTGGGAATTTGACTATAGCGCTTCGTAACTCCTCGGGGGATAAGAATATATCTCCGTGCTTGCACTTCGATCAATTCCAACTTTCGAACCAGAAGCGAGGAACGATTTGGGGTCGTAAAAAACAAATTTCCAACGTTGTTTCTTTTCCTCTGCACGCTTTTATTTTACGCTACACGAAAAAAAAAATCGAAAAAGGGTATTTTTTATTGAGTAAAATATGTACATACAAACGAACCTTCGCTTTAGGTTTTTTCGCCCTTTCTCCGCGTCAAATACCAAGTATTTCAACATCGAGCAGAATATATTTAAATCGCAGAGTCGATTTCGACCGAGGGAAAATCGCGTGAGGTGAGTCGACGTCGACGACCATTTGAAAAATGCAATTTCTGACGTCAGCACATTTCACGTAGAAAGCCAGGTACTCGTGTCATTGTGCATTTGACGGAGTATTTCGCGACGATTATTAAATAAATTTACCTTGATCTAGTTACATGAATATACTGCTATTTGCAATTTTATAGAACACCCTGTATGTATACCCATTTGAACGAAATTTATTTGAAAATACGTCATATTTCGCAAATATGGGCCTTCTTTCACCTACGTATGTATATTAGGGTGGAGCGCGAAAAAAAAACATACCTCGGATTTTGACTAAATTCAAGGGGGTGGTTCATATTTATATGGGGACGAACCATGAAAAATTTTAGACCCCTAGCTCAAAGGGGGACGGAGCTAGGGGGCTTCAAACTGGGGTAACTTTTGAAAAAAACGTGGTTTTTGGCCATTTTTGGTAGTGCCACCTGCGTGGCATACCCAGCACAACCCCAAAAAGTTGCGATTTGAG
>FIZU01048010.1:0-22008 GCA_900064475.1 Pseudococcus longispinus
AACAAATTTCGTGGGGACCTAGATCTAACGTTTCTAAACAACATATCCAAAAATGAAAAAGATTCGAGCATTTGTTCGCTTGTAATCTCTTCGATAGAATTTCATGTTTTTTGCCTACTTAAATTACCTACTAAAGTACACCCTTAAGTAATCAATGTTTTTTGTTTTAATTTTAAAGAAAAAATTCACGAGTCCGCTGGCTTTGGAGATATACGTGGTTAGGTAATCAACGTATTGTTGGTTACGTTAAAGCGTATGTTAATAAAAGCTAAAGATAGGAGTTATAGTTGTTGTTGTATCCATTCCTAATTACAAATTATTACGGTGATGCATTGTCTCATTATTTACAATAATATTATAACGTAGTTCAATACGATAACGGCTTGCCCTTTCCAAGCACTTCAAAAGATTAATACCAAACGTCATCATCACAAGAATCAACGAAAAAAGCTTCCTTATTACCATAAACAATACCAAATACAAAACTCAGCTCTTGGCGATTAAAGAAATTGGCGACGTTCAAATCAATATCCAGAAACACTCAAAGTTGAATTCATCGAGAGCCACGATCCACTGTGAAGACTTAGAATTGCTTACTCTCGAAGAATTTAAAGTAGAAAACAACATCAGAAATATTATTCGAAAATATAAACAAGACGGTCGCGGTATCAACAAAATTGAGACTGCTATCTATACCCCCTTACGTTTTCATCGAGCAAAGGCAATGTGGGAGGTTGGGCAGGGCATTGCATATTTCAAGTCGATTTTCTCTTCTCTCATATACTGCAAGTGCAATTTCAGCAAAATCAAACAATTCTGTTTTTTTTGCTCTTTTTCAAGAATTGAGTATTTTTGACTTCAGAAAAATGTTACATGAAATAAGTCTAAAAAAATCAAAATTGCTCGGTTTTACTGAAATTGCAGTACATAAGGGATATCGACTTGAAACAAACTCTGACGTGGTTTTTTGTCCCCTAGGTCATCTTGACCCGGTTGTGGGTTCCCAAAATGGCGCGAACAGCCAGTGGAAATTGTCAACTCTACTTCGAACATTTCAAGCTAAATTGACCAAAAAAGAAAAATCATTTAGACAGTAATGGGAAGGGGAGGCATTGAGTAAAAAAGTGATTTTATGTAAAATTTTGGAGAACAGTCATAATTTTGTTGAAACAAGTAAATTTATTGGTTTCCGGCCAATTTCCCGAATCCGGTTTCCCGAAAGGACATTTTCCCAAAGGGCCATTTACTTGAATTTTTTTCCTCGAAAGCTAATTTCCCGAATCCAAAATCCCGAAAGTTGTTTTTCTCGAAAACGCATTACACGAAAGTTGTTCTCACGAATATGCAATTTCACTTCTCTGCAGTGCGGCCTATAAACATATCGCTAATAAAGTTTTAAACCATTTCATTCGGTAAGTAATACTTTCGGAGGAAAAAATTCGGGTAAATGGTCCTTCGGGAAAATGTCCTTTCGGGAAACCGGATTCGAGAAAATGTCTGGGAATCAAATTTATTCAGAAGGGCATTCAAAAAATAAAATATCATCATTTTTTCAGTATTTGAGACATCAAGAGAGGGTCCAGACCCTTTGAAAGGTCCCTAATAGGCCACTGATTCAACTGATCCAACCTTGGCTAGAAAAAATATGCAATTTTATGCGAAAGTTATGAAAAATAACTATTAGGCTATAATGCTAATAGAAGTTTTTTTGAGCACGAGCAGAGCAAGGGCAAAAATTTTTATAGAAAAAAGCAGTCAAAGTTGAGTGCTTTTTGCAGGTATTGAAATATTTAAAGGAGTAGTTGACCATTTGTCACTCAACTACTATTTTGGTGCCTTCAATTCAAGATTTATGGTTTTAATCTTGAAAGGTAGATTATTACTGAATTAGTCCTTGAAATTCAACTTGGAAAAATCTAAATGCTCGATAACTCCTTCAATGTGCCAGATAGGCAAAATTTGCCTATAACAAATTTTATGCAGTCTAATCTATTCTATAAAATGAGTTATGTACAATTTTTTCCTATCTTTCATATTTCAGGAGTTATCCTGTATTTAAAATTTCAAAGCTCTTATTTTTCCTTCAATATAAAAATTAGGCAGTGATTAAGAACAAATGATGAAATTTATTGCTAAAAATGGCCTCTGAGTATAGGCGTGGTCAAATCTAAAATTTGAATTTTTTTGTGGTACGATGGCTTTGGAAAGTTGAAGAATCGAAGTATACGAAAAATAATCCTCTCTCCCCTTATCTGTGTACTTATTTCTAAGCTCTTTTAATAAATTAATAAGTAATTTTAGTAGTATTGAAAATGAAATTGTTTGCTTACTTTCAGGTAATCCAGATGCCACTCTTGATTAATTCGTGCACTTTCCAAGAAACCTCGACTTCGAAGAAGATTTCAGAGTCCATATTGCAAATCACATATCAGGTAAGTAATGGCTTGATTGATTACAAAACCGAGGCCAGCTTTCGATTTAAAATCTCCGACACTTCTTTAGAGTTGAGAAATTTGTACCTATACGAAATCTTTAAGAAAACTACAGGACCACTCGGGTCAAAACGTTCGTCAAATCCCTGGTGATATTTTAGTTGAATAAGAACCACACCTTAGGAGGTGTCGGTTACTGGAGAAAAATACTATCAGTGGTTCATTTTAGATGGGTATATTTTATTTGTATACCTTTTTCGATCTCTCTAGATGAATTTGTAAGGATTTCATTTCACGTGAAATACGTTTAGATTTTGATATCTTGATTTGAACCAAAGGATGATTGAATTTGACTTTTATATCGGTTGATAAATGATTAGACAGTCAGGGTTACTATTTTATATGATACAGAAAGTAAAATTTTGCCAATTTAAAATCAAAATTTGGATGTTCAAATGATACGAAATGATTTTAAAAATTTTTTTCGAACAAAGGATATTTCTCTCCACATTAAAAAAATAATATCTACCCACAAAATACGAGACGAAATTTCAATTCAACAATAATATATTAATTTTCTCGTACGAAAATTCAATTTTAACAATATTTACATATAATGAACAATGAAAGGTAATCATTAACAGGTATTTTTACGAATATTTAATATTTTTTTTCAACAACATTAATATCATGAACCTGGTTTCGAGACTAAATTTTCCAATACGTAAAAAACTTGGGTAATTGTGGCCTAACCGCTTATTAAAATCGAGTCTATTCTTATACGAATATCGTAGGAACTATAAATTATCGATGATTTATAATGTATCTGAGATGGTTAAATTTGAAAAACATGCGGATGGGTGTGTACTTTAACGTTGGCGGATTTCATACAAATGCTAACTTATTTCTTAAAAAATTTGGATTTTAATCGGTGGTTCGTTGTGAAAATGGAATTTTTAAACAAAAAAAAAATAATAATCATAACGTTTCGTGTTAAAACAAAAAATACCAACATCTTTGGTATAATAAAACAGTATACAAAATTTTTTACATTTACAAAAAAATGAAAAAAAATTGGTAAAATAAGTATATACAAAAATGGAAAATTATAAAAACAAATGCAATATGGCTTATAGCTTTTGTGACTTTCAACGAGCATTTAATGCTTTCAAAATTTTTCACGCGGACTTGTTCCCCCAGCCTTCTATCTCAAATCGATATCAATTTTCAACGATTTAACTAGGTACTCACGTTACGAAAAATTGGCTTAAAATTATCATAATGGAAATGATCATACTGAAGGTAATTGAGCTAAAGGTAGATGCCTCGTTATTGAATAATATATTGGAAAATATATCGTTATTTTTATCTTGATCGATATTCGGCTTAACGTCGTTACTTTCGACGTCGATGATTTGGGGCACTTCGACGGTCTTATTGTAACATAATTTAGCCATGTTTGCTCGAATACGCGGACAATCGTATTCTTCTTTTCCATTACATAGGCAGGTATCCAATTTGGCTGCTTTTTCTTGTTTTTTCAATATAGAGATGGAATTTTTACACCTGAACGAGCATTTACGGCCGTAAAACATGGACTGGCAGTATTTATGGTAATATTCTAGAGCTTTGGAGCAGGTGGCATCTGCGGCGCAGATCCATTGGGCTACTTCGCAAGTGACTATGGTGTCGTTTTGGATGGCTTTCATTACATGAGGCTTACATACTTCTAGTTTTTGTTTGGTTTCTCGACACCGGTGATCGGCGCATTCGCACTGTAAATTTAAAATTTAAAAGCGCGTTAGGAGTGCGATGCCGGGTTGGTAAGGATATGATGAGCACTATTGCTCAAAATTATGGGAGATGAAAGTTTCGTTGTGTGTGTTATTTTTTAACCAGTCTTATTAAGGTACATAAAATTTGAGAATTTAACAAGTTTATATATTTTTGAAAAGCTTAAAGTCTCCATTTTCAGAAATTAAATTTGAGTTTGAAAAATATCGTCAAAAATGGCTTCATCGACGATTAAAAAACAAAAATTGATGGATTTAAAAAAATGCCATTATTTCTGAATAAAAAGGTATCTGAAAGTTAAATTTTGAAATGATCAAATTTTTTTCAAGTTTGAAAAGTCACAAGCAAAATTTTTGAAGGTGCAAAAAGACATAAAAACTCAAAAATTTTCAAAGTCCAAAAATATGTTCGCTGAAAATTTCCAAGCTCAAAAATCGAAGGTTTGGCAAATTATCTGAAAGTCAGCGTGATCTCAGAAATTCCCCAAGTCCAAAAAACTCTGACAAAATGTCTAAAAGTCACCGTCAGGAAATTTCGTCACGTTTTTCGCGGATTTGGCTAAAAATTTGAGTAAGCGCCATTAATGTTCTCGTAAAAATTTTTTTGATCACAAACCGCCATTTTGAAGATGAGAGACCATCTCTTCAAGCATTTTCGCTTATCACTGGATTTCATTCATTTTTTAATGGCCTCGTGCTCATCCCAAAATACTTAATAAAATGTCACTTTTTTGAACAAAGTCTCCAAAATCCAAGTGCAGTACTTCGTTTTTTAATAAAATCACCTTCGAATGTCAGTAATAGTAAAAACATCGTGGAAAATTAGGGCCAGGTCAAATAGAAAGATAAAAGGGAAAATTTTCCCCCTAATAATTACAAAATTACATTTTTAGTCAGAAAAATTAGGCTCAAGTGTAAGTTCGAGGACTTTTTTAAAAAGAAAAATTACAGTTTGAAACTTGAAATTAGAAAAAGTGTATTTTTAGAGGAAAATGGTGGTGGCCAACTATCAAAAACTATCGATTTTTTTCTCGATTGTTCGATTTCGATTTAATTCAATTTTTTCAACAATTTCCTTTTTTTGGTTTTAATTTTTTCGTACCGTACTAACGTTATTGAAATTTTTTATAATTTAAAAATTTTAATTAAAAATATCGAAAAATTAAAATATTAATTTTATCGATGTTTTTACTGAAGTCGAAATCGAAAATTCTTGTTTTTTTCTATCTCTTGAAAACAAGAATTTTCAATTTTTTGCCTCTCCAGTAATACCATCTGAATTGGTTCCTGGCAAAAAAGTGACGAAAATAGAAATTTTTTATAAGAAAAAAATTCCAAAAAATTCTGATCTACTTAATTCTGGTTGAGTGAGTAAAATTTAAATTTATTTGAAGGGGAAGACCTAGAGATTACTTTGCAAAAAATGTTCACATTTGTTTTCCGAAGAAGGGCACTGTGGCTTCTCAAAGTAGGTTATCTCTCGAGCCAATCGTTAGGTTGTCAGCCAATTTTTGGGGGTAAATTGTCTGACTTGACCATAAAAATCGTCAGTTGCTTAGACGACTGAAAATTTTTTTGTTTAAGAAATCGATAATTGTTTGTCTAAAAATCATAGAAATTTGCTAGCAACTAGAAGATTGAAGATTTCTTGAAAGAAAATCTTCAATTTAAATGTCTGAAGATTTTTACTGCTGAAGTCAGGCAATTTTCCCCAAAAATTTGCCGATAACTCGATCATTAACCCTTTCAGCTTTTGATTGCATTTCTTCTAAAAAAAATTGCCCTTGCTTCGCTCGGACTCGATACATTTTTTTCTTTTGACGAAATAATGGATAAATTTTGTTGTTTTGATATGGATATGTCTTATGGCTGGGTGTCAATCTGAAAATTTTATTCATTTTTTTGTCCGTTTTTCGTGTTCGTAACATTCTGATTTCTGTCACGAAATTCATTGACGATGACTTTTAGACATTTTGTCAGACTTTTTCAGATTTCGAAAAATTTTCAGATTTTCATTGACTTTTTGAACTTGATAAATTTCAAAGATACCTAATTCAGACTTTCAGTTTCAGATATTTTATCAGACTTTTTTGGGCTTGAAAAATTTTTAAGAATTCAAATTAATTTTTGAACTTGCAAAATTTCAACTTTATGGACTTGAAAAATTTCAAGAAAATTCAAATCAAGCATTTTGTCAGTCAGCTTTTTACCTAAGACTGGCTTTTAGATATTTTGTCGGACTTTTTTGAATTTGGAAAATTTTTTAGATTTATACTGACGAGATTTTCTCTAGGGAAAGGAGGGGGGTTTGTAAATGTGTTCAACACAGTAATCGATACCAGAGAATTAAGAAAACTAGGTTTAATAGGGGAAAAAATTCTCAATTTTTGAAAGATTCTTTCAAAATATACGAAGATGAAGAAAGGGAATGTACAGAAGGAATTTTTTAAAAAGCTCTCATCCAAAAAGCAAAAAATGACCATTTTTGAGCATTTAATAAAACAAAAAAAAAAACATTGTTGGCTTTTGGAATATCTCGAAATGAAAAAATTCACTTATTTTTGAACCAGACTAAAACCTTATCCCAATCATGACATTGTCCTGGCTGCTACGGCGCAAGATATGAGCCTGATTTGAGGGTAAGATATGGCCAAATGTGAAAAACAACCTTAGATTCGTGGTTCAACAACTGAAAACTTTTTATACCTCTTTTGCACCATCATTTCAACTGAATTCTGAAAATTCAAATTTCTTTCGTGTACAAAGATTTTTCAAATTTTGAGCTTTTCGTGGAAAAAATCGACGAGTGGAAAAATCAATTCGGGGTTCATTTTCTGCGGATTAAAATACCTCGATATCTTCTATTTTCTCGGTCATTTTTATCAACTACTCAAAACTAGATTTTTTTTGGATTTTTTTAAATTTCGAGTTTCAAGCGTCGATTGAGTCCTTTTTTCACAACCGGTTTCCAAAATCAATCACATTTTCTGAAAGCTGACATTTTGAGTTTTTCAAAAATATATAAACTTGTTACATTCGAACTCTCCATTACACCGCAATAAGACTTTGAAAAAGCATAATCATGCAAACCGAAAAATCTCATCTGCCATGTGCATATACTTTCAAGTGATAACGTACTCGTATTCGAGATGGGTGAATACTTACAGTCATGAGATCTTGGCCTTCGTCAGTGGAGGTAAGTGCGATAAGAGCGTTTTGACAGCCTTCGGGACATTGATCTGGCGGAGTATCTTGTAATATGGTCGAACAAGCGATCATATATCCTTTTAAGGCATTTCCGCAACCAGTCCTATACGAGCATTTCAAGTTGGCTTCTTCGCATGGTATTGCTGTGGCTGCTGTGATAAATCCTAGCACCATCACTACCCCGAGCATTACCTGAAATATTGATTTTAAATTTATTGCACGTCCGTATCGGCGCTTCCAATCACCTTGATGGGAATTTCTTGTTGCATCTTTATATTAATGACGACATCAACGTTACGCGCCGCTTGTCAAGATATTATACGAGGGAGAAAGAAATCCGTACGTATAAGGTTTTCTCCTGCCCTTCCCCCCTCGCGAACCAACCGTAAGCAAAAGAATTACGACAAACCGAGCAACTGGTTCCAAATAAAAGACCAGATGGCCGGTGAATAAAGCGCGGCGTAGGGTTTCGTCTTCTTTTGAAAATGGTCTACATGTGCAAGCACACCAGCAACCTATACCTAGATGGGGTAATAAAGACGTCTAATCCGCGCACCATTTCGAACAAACATGTAAATTTTAACGTATTTAAACCAGATGAACCCGTCGAACCTCCCACGATAACAGAACGTAAATTTGAACGCGTCGAGAAATTTATATCGCTGTGTCAAGGATATATTCCTAGCAGGAATTTAACCCCGCTGAGTGAATATTTCTCCTACGTGCCGAGGTAATTTCCTATTAATTTTTTACCTTCGCCTGTTATCGCTCGTGTACTCACTCGGGTCAGTTTTTTTTCGAAAAAAAGTGTACTGACTAAGAGAGAGATAAAAGTCGTATCATAAAAATGTAAATAAACAAAGAAAGCAATCGTGACCACGAGGTTGCAGCGTAGGTGTGACACGACCAAGAGCGGCGAAGGTATCGCGCCATCGTCGGAAGTAGCGACTAAGTATGGACATGGACTGCAAAGTAAACACTTCAACGAGAGAAGAGTAAGTAAACAAGGAAGAACTGGTTGTTTGCATAAGGTTAAAGACACAATGTAAACATCGTTCAAAGAATAACCGAATACAGGTAGCTGACCAATTATCCGAAACAAGTAATTCATTAGTCACGACGACATCGCTGAAAACGAGCTGACTCTTGCGGTAATTCGGGTACCTATGCTGAATTCTGGTTCGCAAATGTCGCTAGCTGCATTGCGTGCGTTTCGTGTTCGATTCGTGTTAGGTTTGGGTCTTGGGTAACGGCAGAGAGATATTGGAATCGATTTTTATCATAAGATAAGGGAGATGGTATTCGAAAATTCGCCCACATATTGTTTCTGAATGGTTCGGGTTGAGAAATTACAGCAATCAAGGTGAACTGGTATTTTTAAGGGGTTTGAAATGGAGATTGTTTTTTTTTCGGTTTGAGAGATGAAGTTAAGAAGAGAGTGATGGTAATCGATTGAGATGTTGGAGACACCTGTTGAATTTTTCCAGTAAAGTGATCTACAGGTATACATTACGGTGGTCCATATTTATACTTGGTGGAAAAAAAATGTTTGAATTTTTTTCGGGACGCCCCCCAGTTTTGGACCATTTTATGAGGAAATAACGCATAAAAATTTTCAACTCGATCTATGCATATTAACCCGTCCCTCAAAGCTCCTTGAAAATAGCGCGCCCGAGCTCAACATTACTTCACTGTGGCGCGTGGGAAATGAAACGCGACGTATCGGAGTCAAAAAATGCTAAGATCTTTCAACTGGAGGGAAGGGTTAATATGCATCGATGGGGCTAAAAAATTTTTTGTGTTACCTTCTCATGTAGGGGCACCAAACTAGGGGGCGTCCCGAAAAAAAATCGAAAGTCGCAAAATAAGGACCACCCTAGTATACATTCGAAAAGATGGAGGGAAATGCGCATTAAATCGTTTTTTTCACCAATTTTGAAAATTTTTCTCACTTTAGTATCAGGGATGGTCTGGAGGATCTACCAGACTCGCCAGTATTTTGAAAAATGCCAAAAATTTAGGAAAATTGGTTAAAAGTTGGAAAATTGCACAAATACATTTCTGAAATTTTCGCTCTCATAAACTTAAATAAGGGGCGTATTTTCTCGGTACCCTTCCTCTTTCAAATATCTGACCCATTTTAATTACATTTCCTAAATGTTTTATACTTATTTGAAAAATAGAGTCGCAGTTACGTGAAAATTGCACATGACCTTTTTCATAGTATTTGAAAAGACGCATGAAAAAGGTCCCTCATTCCAATCAGAATGTTCACTTTAGAGATAAATCACTTCGAAATAGCTAACATTAAGTTACTCGTACTTTTTTTGGTATTTTTTGGTGAATTTTAAATGACGATTTCAACTTTGATTTGTTTCTTAAATTTAATTTTTTGACAAGAAAGTTCAACTTACAACTTTTTGGATTCTTGCTAAATTTTTAATTTTTTAAATCGAAACTTAACAATCTTGAAATTTTGAAATAGAAGTTGTTAAAGTTGAATAAATAGTACATACAGTCACATATTTTGAGAATAAACGAATCTCTAAATATACCCCCCCTCCCTCTCTCTTGAGGAGATTGAAACAAAATTGACGATGATTTCTATAGTATTTGGAATAAATTTTGTAAAAATGATCAAAATTGAAAGACACGAGGTCGAAGTACTTTTTTGCAGCAATTGATATGAAATGATTCCAAAGATCGTTTAACATTCAAGTAGATTTAGACGAAAAATGGAAATTCAAGGTTTTTTCTTGGATATTTCCATTCCCTCTTTCATCCTTTGTCTTTGAAACTGAAATTTCCATGATTTTTTCAACGGCATGAAATATTTTACCATCTCTCGATGCCTTTTGAAGGTGTCTGCGAATTCGAGTTTCAACGTTTCAGATCTCACGCTATTTATTTTCTTATTTCACCAAGTATTGAAAATTTTTTGAATACTTTCTTGAAAAGTGGATTTAATAGAAGATAAAAATGATTTTTTTGAAGTTTTATCTCGTACGTTGATTTTACTGTTGAAGATTTCCTTTGAAATCAAAATTGAACCAAATGAAAATTTCCAAATATAACAAAACCTGATTTCCTAATTTTAAAGACAATTTTCCTGATTTAAAATGTAATTTTTCTCAATTTTTCAATAAAAAACCATTACTTTTGAAAACTTTTCAGTTGAGATGTAATTTTATCAAATTGAGAATAAAAATCTAACCTCACACCCCCTCCCAATTTATTGAGATTTTGAATCCATTATTTTATATTTTTCAAAATATTATCTAGATATTTTAAGAAATCTGGTTGAAAATTTCGTCACGATTTTTCTGTTCCAATTTCATTGCCATTCTGTTAATCAATTTCTCATAGGTAAGAGATTTAAAAATTAATAAAAAATACTTAAAGCCTTTGAAAAACATGTCTGATTCCATAAATTAAGTCCTTCTGATCCTGGTCAGTAAGATTTCGCTTATTGTACGAGTTGCATAATTTTTTTTTGAGTCTTTATCAGCTTCAAATCGATTTGAAAAGAAATTTTTTCATTATTTAGTGGAACATAGAAATATTTTGGATTCTTTCATGTTCGATTTTCAGTTTATGGTTTTGAATTTTTCTTTTAGATATTGCTTTTTCAGTTTAACAATTTTTTAAAAATTCTACTCAGAATTTAATCACGAGTAGTTACCTATCTAGATATGAAAACTGACCTTACGAAATTAATAAAATCAAATTTACTTTAAAATAACCAAAAGGTATTTTAAATACGCGTGATTTAATTTGATAGAAATTTCAAATTGAAAAATTTTCAGAATTTCATCTAGAAACAAAAATTGATTTTAAATGAATTCAGCTTTCAATTTCAGTTTTTCCTTCGTAAATTTTTTCATGAATTTTGTCAATTTTTAATAGAATTAGTGTCTACTTTTTTACGAATAAATTAATAGGTTTTACACGATTTATTTTTTACTGAAAAATGTGCTTGGCAGGACACCTTTTGCCAATTAATTAGGAATCAAGTACCAAATTACTTTCTGTTCTTGAATTATGCAAGTTTTTTACATTTCATACGTCAGTTTTTTTATTTCATATTTCTATCTAGGATCTAAACTAATAAATGATCGATCTCTAGGTAACGGTGGTACGAAAAATATGAAAATAAAAATTGCGAAGAATCTGATGTTGAGAAACAGCCACACGTTTTGTTTGTAGGTAGTTATATTACTTATTCGATTCAAATTCGCGATAATGATCTACGAGTAAATCAACGATACCAATACCAATCAAAAATAATTTATTTAAGAACTTCCGTATTTTAATTACACCCTAAGAAATGATTCGCCAAATTTCACCCCGATTCTTACCTCAATGGTAACTTACTCGCTTCATTTCTGCTCGTATTTAGAACCCCTACAAAAAAGACACCATTACTGATGTCTCGTCGTACTTCTTCCTTTTACCGAAATGACATCACATCAGCCCTGCTACCCTATAAAATCACTCGGCAGTCTGCATTTTATTCGTATCTATACCTGGTGCCAACACCGCGACCGCATCCACCGCTACCAAAGCCACTACGTATACAGATAAATGTCACGACAGATCACGTCCTACAGCCTGAAATGAAAAGACGACTGTAACAAAAGCCACAGCAGCGAAGAAATTACGCCAAAACGAACACAACTCCAGTTTTATAACGTTTCTAATTGAAGTTCGTGACTGTATGTTTTTTGTCGAGATTTTTGCCCTTTTGTTCTTTGGTCGAAGGCTCGAAGGTTGAGGTAAAAAATACGACCTAAAATGAAACGCGGATAAGTTGGATTTTTTTCATCTTCGTTAAAAAAATGAGCGTTTTGATGATCCGCGATGTAATTTATTATTTCCTGTCGTAATCTAGATTAGATAACATTTTATGTTGAGCATTTACGACGATAGATTTTTAATCCACGTTGATTTATTTTTCCGGTATATGGATCTAAGGTCTGAGCCTTGTATCCTGCGCCAGTCAACCACCGAATCATTCCAATATCCTAATTAGAGCTTCTTCATCGTATAACGAACCAATTCAGTCGCCAGTATGAATATCAATAGAGCGTGAAATATCGGTAAGACTTCAAGACCGACCAATTCTTCGTACATTGTGTAATCGAGTAAACCAAGTGTACCCAAATACAGACCTAGGTATGCTCGAATACAAAACACATCCACGTACCAAAAAAACCTATCTACGAATCTCTATTGTTCCCAGGGAGGTTTTTTCCGACTTCCAGACGTGGTGAAAGTGCACACTGGCCGAATCGTAAGACCAGACAAATGGAAAGAAAAAAAATGGTAAAAGATGGGGTTTTGTTCCAGATGCGCTGGGCTGTTTGTTGGATTTTTCCAAGTATAAAATTACGTGATCCGGCGAGGTTTTGCG
The DNA here is from genome assembly GCA_900064475.1 of Pseudococcus longispinus. Classification (NCBI taxonomy): domain Eukaryota; kingdom Metazoa; phylum Arthropoda; class Insecta; order Hemiptera; family Pseudococcidae; genus Pseudococcus; species Pseudococcus longispinus. The sequence goes on from FIZU01048010.1 coordinate 12,846, forward strand.
AAGAGGTCTATAAATCATCGAGAATCACCGTTCACCGGTCCATTTTACACATCTGGATTTAAAAATAGATAAAAACGTCGACTACACAGTGAGTTATTCTACACGTGAGAAAGGCGAGCAGCAAATGAAGCACTTGATTTTTACCACGGGTTTTTTCGTAAACGCGATTTGACTTAATTAACCGACTCATTTATCATATTTTCAGACAATTAGATCCACAAGTGGAAGATTTCTTTGCTGAGGAAAGATGCGGAGTTGGACGAATCGACCTAACGTGAGGTAAATGTGGGTATCTAGTTCTAGGTCGTAAATAGCTGGTATCCGTATCGAAATTTCCTATTTTTTGACATTTATCTATTTACTGATCGCGCAAAAAATACCTCTTTTTATGTTCCCTATTCTTAGTACCGTTTTAGAATGTACCTGGTACTTGTAAAATGCTTTTTATTCGATGTGATATTTGGTTGTTTGGACTCGAAACTCGAAGATACCTTCGTAAATTTATAACGGCTATAAAACCTCTTAAATTTTACCAATATTGGAATCCTAAAAAGGAGCCGAAAACTGGTTTTCGTTCAAAGGAGGAAAAAAGTCGGACGCGGTCAAACTGCACACAAAAAAGAACCGAACGTAAACAAAAAAGCTTTTGTAAGGTTTTACCTAAAAAAAAAAAGAAGAAAAGAAAAGGAAAAAAAACTGTCTGCGTATTGAAAAGGTTTTTGAACGTATTTGAACTAAAAACGGGGTACATACTACCTACGTATTGTTTGGTACGAATCGAAACATCGATGTACCATTTTGGTAATAAATGATCGTAAATTTTCCAACGAACTGAACGAAATAAAGAGGTTTGTCAGGAGAATCGCTCGTAAGAGGAATACAAGTAATTATTTGGAAAGTATACGAGGAAATTGATTATGATCGATGTGTTTTTTGGTCGTTTTTTAGGATTATGTAAACGTGTTTCCTTTTTATTCGAATTGATCGTCTCGTATTTGAAATTGAATAATCAGCCATCATCAACCAGCCGTGTGATTTAGTTTTTTGAAAGATTGGTTCAATTCTTAATGGAATTTTCAAGATTGTTTGTAGGTACTTAAGTAGGTATTTTTTCATAGGCATGGCCACTGGCTGTGCCGAGTGTGCCATAGCATACCCGACCAGTACTCGAATTTTCTTTTCACCTCAAAAAAAAAACAAGTTATTAACTCGAGATTAATTCAAAATTTTTGTGCACTTAATTTACCGAAGTTTATAGAAACAAGTTCAATTTTCAAACATTCATTGCGATTATCACAAAAACTAAGCTCTCTATGAAAAAAACCATCTGTATCAAAAAAAAAGAAAATTTTATGATCTACAATTTTGGTTCTTATATATTTTTTCACAAGAGGCCTCATTCGTCCAGAAAAATTGTAGAGAAGAATCATGAAATACTTCATTCATTTTTTCCACATTCTGGCCTTATATATGTAGATAAATTGGTGGAAATCAGGCGTACGAAGAGGGGGGGATCAATGAATTTTTTTTTTCGAAGTTCTTGGTACACCTGTTTGTGAAGCTCTGGCTTGCCTATGTGTTCCTAGAATTACAATCCGTCTCGATTTTCCAGGATTGTTCCGTTTTTCAAGAAGTGATCCCGGCTCAAAATCTTCGGGACGTTAAAAGGTCCCGATTTTTGAATAACTAATAATTCAGGCGAAAATTTGACAATTTTTGTATTAAAAATTGAAATTAATTAAACTGAAACTATTAAAATATGAAAAATTCATTTTTTTGCCTTTCGACTGTTGAAAATTCGAAAATTGATGTACCTGGTCGAAAAATTTTATCAAAAGTTGTCCACCTCACCCCTTACTTGTAAACCAAGGTCCAATGCAATAGCCATCATTAAAAAAAATCTGCCGAAACGGGGGAAGGGTGATTTTTGTGTCCCAGAAATTTACATTTCAAATATGGTAACCTATCAATAGATCTTAATGATCAAACCTCTCCCAAAAAAATTGAATGCTTAATTTAGAGCAATGGTTCTCAATTTCTTTGGTTCATGTATCCCCTTGTGGAAACAATTTGTCTCGTGTAGCCTCTTCCCAATTTAATAATTTAAAAGTAAAAATTGTAGGTAATACATGTAGTATTTTGGTAACTTCTCTGCACTTTCATTTTCATCTCAACAAGTGTAACTTTTCATGGTAAAATCATAAAATTTGGTCAAAAATTACAAAAATTGTCTTCCTGATTTTTTTTTTGTTGACAATTTATGATTTTTATTGCAAAAACGAACAATTTTACTGCAGTATTGCATTCTGCACATTACTATCATCCAATGTTAATATTCGTTGCAGCGGCCACATACCTATCCTTGAAACTTCTCTGTGTAGGTAACTCCCCCAGGGCCCAGGTACATGTACCACCATTTCAGAAACCTTGATTTAGAGTAACTGAATGAGGAAAAAAAACTTGACAAATGTGAGCTAAAAAATCCATCTTCATTCTCGAAGAATTTTCATAAGAAAATTGTGATAATCTGAAGAAATTCTCAAAATACGGACAAAATCTAGGTATATTTTCTCACTCCATCATCATTAGCCTGACCGAAATTTTCTCAAGGGGGGGCGGACTTTCATCATAATTTTTAAAGAATAGGAAAATTTCTCATTTTCAGATTTGTTTTGTCATTTGGTGGAAAAATGGATTCTCGGACACTTTGCCGGATTTATTTTCACAAAATTTGTTTTTCCAGAACGATTTTTGCGAATGTGTTATAATCCGAAAAAACGCGAAAATTTTATGAAGTTTATTGGCCATTGGATTCCATTGAAATCCCAAATACATTCATTATTTTCAAATTTTGTGAAAATTAAATTCAAGTTAAATAACGGATGTGGAGAGGGGAAGGGGGGTACAAACAGAAGGACGAAAAGTTTTAGATTTTTTGACAAGCTTTTTTCTCCGAAATGAGTTTTTGATATTTATAAACTTCTGCGAAATTGACGATAAATCCATTCTCCAGTCTTCTTTATTTCCGCTTAGGTAATTCATTTTTCCAGAATCTGGCTCGTATCATTTTTCAATATTCACCTCGGGGGGGAGGGGGGAGGGGTTACAAACGGAAGGAGGAATAGTCTTAGATTTTTCGACAAGCTTTTTTCTCCGGAAAGAGTTTTTGATATTTAAGAAGTAGGTGCTGCAAAATTAACAATGAACCAATTCTCCAGTCTTCTTTATTTCCACTTAAATAATTAATTTTTCCAGAATCTGGCTTGTATAAATTTTTTCAGTATCCACCTCAAATGGCTCGAATAAACCTCCATGGAGAAGTTTTAGACTATATAAGTAAACAATATATTCTAATGGATTTGGGAAGTTGGTGTTCTGGAAAACCGCATTTTCAGGAAAATGGATTCAGGAAGTTAAATTCGAGAAAATGGATTCGTAAGAAAATCATCAGGGAAATTACAGTGTTTGGGAAAATAAATTCGGGAAAGTGTCCGAGAATTGAAAAAATGCGCTTTGTGTAAAAAATATTTCATTATTTTTGCAGCAGTCAATAAGTTTCTTCAATTTTTCAAAGACAAGTGTCGATAATGAAAATTTTTCACGTTTAGTTTACTTTTAAGGAATTGTCAATCGCCATAATTTTTAAAAATAGTAAATTTTTCATTTTTAATCCAAGTTTAGTCATTTTTGAGTAGCGTTGTCTGGAATTTTCTATGGAGGGAGGGGGCTGATTGCAGTGGCGATGCCAGAAAATCGAATTAAAGGAAGTTTGAGCGAAGGAAATCGAAAAATTATATGATATTTAGATAAATTTTCTAAAATACTGGAATATTTTAGGCAAAATAAGACGTAAGCGAAACAAACGGCCATTTTTGACCTAATGTCAGGGGATGATTACTTTCTTCGCCCTCTTGCCTAAGTCACTGTCTCTGTTGTACCAATCATAAAACTGAAGGTTTTCCCAAGCTAAGAAATTCTCAAAATTCAGTACTTTTTTTCACTAATAAATTAATAACAAATAGTTGAAATAGTGTGACACATAGAACTTTGAATTCAAGCTGTAAAGTTAAGGACTTTTTTGGTGAAAATATTCGAAAAAATTGTTATAATTAAAATTATCAGTAAAAACTGTCTCCCCCACCCTCCTTCTTCAGCGAAATTTGGCCAGTTTAGCCAAAATTATCAGATAAAGATGTAAATAATTATTTGTACAATCAAAAATTGTGGGTTGGTAATTTCTTTGAAAATCAACAACAAAAACTAATAAATATTGAGAATATTCGAGGCAGGTAGAATCTAAATTTTAATTTTTTCGCTCATATTATTTGAAAATCATCGAATCTTATTTCGCTGCAGTCAGCATTTGTCAACTTTAAATTCGTTATCAGACATTTGGATTTGGATACTTGTAGATTACCTACTTGGAAAACTACTCCAACTCGTTGGGGTTACAATATGAATATAATTTAGTAAATTTTAATAAAATTTTCTTTCTATATGTTTCAGGGCTGGATTTCGATTCGTATTTGAATGAAATTGGACGAATAGACTGAAGAATCGAACACGAAAAGCAAAAATACTCATCGAATGGGCTTCCTCTCTACAAAGAATTTCATACGAGCATCAAATCGGTGAGTTTTTTGAATTCAAACTATATGTAATTTATTTTTGAACCCCAAACGTACGTTATAAGAACAATTTATCAAATCTGCTCCAAGATGCAATATCTCAATCAGCGATGATAAATATTCAAAGATTCGAAGAAATAGTTACCTACAAATTTCGACCGGAAATGGGTTTAAAATCGAATCGTGTCTTTTAAGTAAACGAATAATGGACTCGAGTGTTAGAACTGGAAGAAAAATGGTTCCAAATGAAGTCATCGCATCCTGTGGGGCGTTATCGAATCCGAAAACAATTACACGTTTGGTTTTAAAACAATAACAGGGTTCTATAAACCGACATCATCCACCGATACGTTCGTGATACGAATATTAATTCTGTGTGGAACGAGGGAAACCCGAAAGGTACACGTGAATTTGGCCGAATGTGGCGGGAAAAGATAATTTTTCAAACTTACCTCAGAAAGTTGAAAAATTTCGAAGTGCAAACCGGCTCACATGACACGTTTGTAGTCATGAAGGAAAAAATACGATTTCTGGTCACTTTTATCCGATCGAACGTTCGATAAAATCACATTTTCGCGTCACTGAACAGAAAATATATCGCATTCGTGTACATATACGAACTCCAAGACGAAGAACAAGTCGCACCAAGAATCGTACGTATTACCAGTTCGAATCACGATTAAGTTATGTCCGCGGTTCACTTCGTAGTCCGCGAGTCGAGTATGTTCAGTCGAATCTCGTACTAGTGTTAAACTGGGAGAAGCATAACACAGAATTGCGCCTGTTACGTTTTTTCTTTTTCTTATTTTTTTTCATGTGTAGCGCTCTGGAGATAAAGCGAGGGGGGCAGGGTGTAGCATAAGAGATGCGAAGCATAAGCCCTAGTCCCTGATTGCGGCGCGGCCATTGTACGCTCTACGGGGAACCTGTTAGCTCTCTCTAAAAACTTCATTCGTCTTTCGTCTTCGTCTATCCCGCGTGCCAGTATTTTTCTAAACATAGTGATAATGCGGATGCGACTGGCACCGAGATCTGAGATCCGAGACCGTCGTGTCGGTTTTATCTTTACGTACATTTTTAGAACGAGTTCGATCCGAGATGAGAAAGGCGTAAAAGATTCGAGAAGGGTAAAGAGATAAGGGTATGTGCGATTGTCTTCGCTGGAGTTGGCCGCTATCGTATGGCAGAAGGGTTGATTTGTGTACTTAATGTGTTATGTGTTGAGAAAGGACGTTACACATGGCTTTTTTCAGAGAGGTTCGGTGGAAGTGGTGGAATCGCCGATTTGGTAGTGTTTGATTAATGGATGATTGAACTGTCACGATGTCAGCTGATTGTTTTGTGTTGTGTAATAGAAAGGTCATTTGGTTTGGTACAAAAAAAAAGGAAGAAATGAGGTCAACTCCCTGCTGATTTTTGGTGCGAAATTAGGGAGAAGGTTTGCGATAATGTGGTGAAAAGAATACATCAACTTGTATGTAATTTTTGGCTCATTGGCGCTCGAATTATTCATATTTATCAAATTAGGTATTTTTAAAATTTTAAATACTAATTTTCCTCGATTTTTTATTCGATAGATTTTTAAAGGCAATGTTTCGAATTAAGACGACATGAGATCCTCATTTTGAAAATAGGTAATTAGAAAAATTGAATGGTGGAGTGAAAAAAAAACATACCTCGGATTTTGACCAAATTCAAGGGAGTGGTTCATTTCGAGTTGGAGATGTATCATTGAAAATTTTAGACCCCTACTTCAAAGGGACGGAGCTGGGGTGCTCAAAGTGGAGTCACTTTTGAAAAAAACTGCCACTTTTGGGTAGTGCCACCCGCTTGAAAAATAAAATACCCTCCGCTTCGTACCAAAACCGAACCTAAAGAGTCCCTTTTGATGCAGAAAAATTATTTCGATTAAAAAAGTTGAAAATTTTTTATTGCAGCTTTGCTAACTTATTTCGATTTTTGCAAAAATAAATTTTTAACGTGAAAATTTTAGAAAATTTTGATTTCTTATAAAAATTGAAAATTGGCGTAACATTTTGGAATTGAAAATTTTAGATTGTGAAAATGGTTCAAACATTGTAAAAATTTTTTAAATTTTTATAATCGTTCAATAATGATGGAATCGGTCAAAAAATTATGAAAATTGTTAAAAATGTTGTTGAAATGGTTAAAAATTTCATAAAAATCATTGGTAAAAATTCTCAAAAAATCATGAAAACTTGGAAAATGTGGTAAAAATTGGTGAAAATATCGTACAATGGCTAAAAAATCATGAAAACAATCGAAAAACTCTCAAAAATTGTTCAAATTTTCACAAAAATCATTCAAAATATGGAAAAATCAACCCAAATACTCTATCATGGAAATCGTTGAAAATGTTGTTAAAATTACCGAAACGTTGACCAAAATCAGTAAAAATATTGTCAATTAAAATTGCCAAAAAAAGCTTAAAAATTGTTGAAAATTTCGCAAAAATTGTTTGAATTATGAAAAAAAAATGATAAAAAATCTTGAAAATCATTGAAGATGTGTTAGGGTATAATTATTTGTCAACATTTTCTCAAAAAAAAAAAAAATATGAAACTGTCAAAAAATCATGAAATATGAATTTTCCTAATAATTTCTAAAATTTTCATGTCTTACTGCCTTTTTATAATTTTTACCAATTTTTATAAAAATTTGTAAATATTTCGGAACTTTTTTTTTGGAATTTCAACCAAGCTTTTACGACGTTTTTCTGCGATTTTTAGAAATATTTTCTCAACTTTTACAATGTTTTTTATGATTTTTTAAATCTTTTTAATGACGTTATTTACTGATTTTTATGAAAATTTAAGAAGTTTGATTTTCGACAGGTTCCATGATCTTTTGAGTGATTTTATAACATTTTAAATTATTACTATGGAAATTTCTCGGTTTTCAAAGTTATTTTTGACGATTTTAATGATTGTTTTTTTTACAATTTTTACAATATTTTTATCAAGTTTTGTGAAAATTTTCACAACTTCAACAACCTTTTCGACGACTTTCATGATTTCTATCATATTTTTAATGATTTTCATAGAAATCTCAGCAATTTTTGCCACCTATTTAGAATTTTTTGATCATCTTTCCAGTTTCTACGTTTTTTATACCTATTTTTATGACAATTTCAATCATTTTTTCAATATTTTAAACAATTTTCATGACTTTTTGACCATTTTTATGGAATTTTTCAATGTTTTTATAAATTAGGTATAACAAATGTTGAAAATTTCGTTAAAAGATCCTCAAAAGTGCTTAAAAAATGATAAGAAACAGTCTGTAGTGTAAAAAATATAGAAAATGTTCCAAAAATCATAAAAAATGTTGCAAAATTATTAAAAGTTGCTAAAAATGTCCAAAGTGAGGAAAAATTGTTGAAAATTTCGCGAATAAAAAATGTTGCAAAGAGGTGAAAAAATCATGAAAAATGTGATACATTTTATGACTTTTTAAGAAAAATAGTTCTCATAACATTTCAGTCATTTTTCATGACTTTTTTTCTCCTTTACGTAGGTACATATAATATTTTCAATGAAAATAATTATTAGTTGGTAAAAGATGACTGTGCATATAATGTGGTTTAATATAATTTTTTGTAAAATTATCAACAGTTTTTTCAAAATTTCAGCTCTTTTTCATGACTTTTTCTTTATTTTTATATCTCCAAACAATTTTTGAAATTTTCATTACTTTTTACAAAATTTAGTAATTTTTTATAACTTTTTCTTTACTTTTGCAATTTTTTCAAAAATTTTATGAAAAATTTCATGACTTTTAAAACATTTTGTACAATTTTTACCCAGTATTGGACAGATCTGAGGATCTTTAGATCCGGATCTATATATCTGATACTTTTTGATTTGTAGCTTTAATCTACGACCATTTAGATCGTCTCGATTTCAAGAAAGTATCCAAAAAAAGGTCCATTTCAACTTTTCAAATTTTAAATGTTCAAAAGTCAGCCTTAAGTAAAAGGTTGTCGGACAAAATGTCTGATTTGATTTTTCTTGAATTTTTCAAGTCCATAAAGTGGAAATTTTCACAGTCCAAAAATTCATACGAGTTCTTTAAAATTTCAAAGTCCAAAAAAATCTGAAAAAATGTCTGAAAGAGAGCGTAATATCTGAAATTTTGCAAATCCAAGACGTCTGCCTGGCAAAATATCGGAAAATTGCCCCGATTACTAACGTTTTCCAATTTCAAAAAGTCTAAATTGTATATCCCGAAAAAAAGTTAAAAGTCAGAATTATCTCTGAAATTTTTTTTTAGTTCAGAAAGTCAATGGAAATCTGAATTTTTTTCAAAGTCCAAAAATATCGGACAGACTGTCTAAAAGTCATCGTCACGGAATTTTGTCAGTTTTTTCGCGAAAGTACCCATAGCAAAACCATATCCTATGCTAAAAACGATTCAAAGCATCTTAAAAATTACTAATAAGTTAAGGTACCGATTCGCACCAAATAAATTGCGTTTCATTAAATTGCAGGGGATATTTTCAATTGCGTTTATTT
>FIZU01048011.1:0-12784 GCA_900064475.1 Pseudococcus longispinus
GCCCACCACAACTGATGTTTACCTCCAGTTAAAAATGTAGAATTTCTTTCATTACGATTTAGAATGTCGAACAGTTTCGCGGGTTATTAATTTCATGAGTTATGTTCAAATTGATTAGTTTCCAGTTGTAATTTTTTTAATGGAATGTAATGTGAAAATTCGTTTTATGACTACACCCCTTGGGGTGTGGACAGATTTTTTTAATCTCTACGATAAATTTCCAATTTTCTTGTGCCATAATTATTTTTACAATAGTTTTCTACCTTTACTCGTTGATTTCATTGTTCATTTAATGCACGAATTAAAACTTAAAATGTAAATACGGGGTTGCCCATTTATAAGGTCGAAGATTTTGAAAATTGAAAAAAAAACTTTGACTGAAAAAATCTCGAAAGCTAAGCCCCCAGAAAAAAAACATAATAGCTCATGTGAGAAAGAAAATTTCAAGCTCTATAATTTTCATCGCTTGCATTTTTTTTCGCACCTTCTTTTGTTTAGCCAGAAAATCCATGATTATGCGAAACGTACGATAATGGTTTTAAAAATGAAGAAAAAAACCCAAAAAAATGCACCAACTTCGTAAATTTACCATAAAAATCGATTTTCTGGCCAAACTAAGGGTTCTACGAAAAAAATGCAAGGGATGAAAATTGTTTAGCTTGAAATTGTCTTTCTCTTAAGAGCTGTAATTTTTTTTCAGGAAGCTTGAATTTCGAAATTTTTTCAGTCAAAATTATTTCTTTTTTGAAATTATTGTCTTCATTAGTTGCCCATAAATATGAGTTTTCTAGCCAAACCAAGGATGCTACAAAAAAAATTGAAAAGGATGAAAATTGTAGAGCTTGAAATTCTCTTTTCCTAATAAACTAATGATTTATTAGTTTTTTTCTAGGATTTTTGAGTTTTTTTGCAGTCAACGTTTTTTTTTTCAAAATCTTCGACCTTATAAATGGCTCACTCTGCATTTCAGTTTAAGAAAATTCCAACTGGATGTCTGGCTCCAATTTGAACAACTATACGATTTTTGAAAGGACCCGGCGTTCAAGTCCCATTGACCAAAATTTCAGCAGCTCATGTTGCTTTTTCAATTTTTGGCGAATTTTTGAAATAAAGTATTTTCCTAGGAAAATTGATGAGCATTATTAGGTAGGTGCTTCAATCTGTTATTTGCTCTCTTCCTCGGATTTGCATTAATTTTGTCATTTCCAGAGACTTGATTTTCTCCAATATTTTCCGATTGCTCCATGAAACAGGAACATCAATTCGGACAAGCTAAAACTCAGATTTTCATCTCCTTTCGAGTAATTCAACACGAAAATTACCCTTGCAACGAATTTCATCTGGACACTGCAAGTGTGTTATATTCTGTTTTTTTTTTCTAAAATTCGAGAACTCGGGCCAAAAAAATGTATTTGAGGAGTCCAACCTGGAATTCGCTGCAAGACGAAATTTTCTAGTTAAACTACTTGGAAAGAGGTTAAAATTCGATTTTAAGCTATCTAAATTAATTTTGAAGCCTTCTAGAGAAGTTGAAAAACATTAGACAAACTATCAAAGTCTCGCCAAAGTTTCTAGAACGGCTTGAAATGTTGAAATTCGGTTTTGAAAGATCGATATATTAGGCAGAGGCTTGATTTTCATCGAATTTTTTGGGAAAATATTTTACTTAAGAAATTTTTTGCTGAAAAATTACAATTTTTGAGCATAAAAAAATTCGTCAAAAATCAAAAAATTGCCTCCAAAAATCCCAATCTGGTTTAAAATATGAATCAGACAATTCAAGTGGTTCCTTTATGAGATTTTTATGTAATCATGATGAAAGCTATAAAATATCCAAACTGAGTAAGTATAAGTGATAAGTGAACAACCAATTAGGTTGAAGATTGAAGATGAAAAATTCATTACAATCCAACTTTTCATTTTAAACTTCAATTTTTGAACATCACTGCAATTTCAGTTTGATAAGATTAGATACCTATTAACTTCTTTGCCTTAATTAAATTTTATTACCACATGTGAATTTGTAGGTAACCTATCTAAATACCTACTTAATTTATCCACTAAAAGGATGTTACCAATTAAGTAAATTTTACTGTTCAAGAATTCATAAAAAATTGAAATACGACGACATTAAATTAAAAAGTCATATTTTCTGGTCTCTTGATACATCTGCTTTCGCTCGTTTCATTAATTACCCTACATTCAGACCTCGCCTCCCAGCTCGTCCTCATCTTTCACACCCTATTCCAGTAAAGCTAAAACACGAGTATGCAAAACTACACGGGGATAAAATCGATCATTAATATAATGTATTCTCAATCATAGAAATAAAATCCCTCGAGATTTGGTTGAATTTTATTAGGTACTTTTTGCTAAAAGGAGTTTAATGGCGTCGATTCGACATACACGTATACGTACCGAGAGGTAAACGAATGACTCGCAATTAACGTTATCTGCAAGGGGGAACTCGATATCGGAGCAAATGAAACATCAAAGGCAAAAGCATTCGAAGGCTTTTAAATACGCCACCACGCCCGCCCACTACTCGAATTCCAGCCAATTTGAAAACGCTAAAAATGCTATATATTTTGATCATCGTAGGTACCTCGATTCGCAATAATAAATCGGTAGAAAATAATATTTCACGGGCTTTTGTATCGCGTAAAATAATAAGAAAAGAAAATGGTACGCAGTTGGGTTGCGAAATTACTTACCTTTCATCTTATACACACGTACCTATACGTAAGGTACATTTGATAAAAGAGATGGAAATATGTACGAGAAATTGATCGCACAAGACATTACAAATTCGCGATACAATTTTCCCAATATAAAATATCGTATCATTCGAACAAAATGGATGAAAAATGAAATCTCATTCGATTCGGAACAAGCACGCGGTAGGGTGCTGGTAAAAGAATCAACACGCCGTCGCAACCAATAACCTAACAGATAAATGATGAATGAAGACATAACAGCCCATTATCACGATCTCTATCCCGGCGAATAAACTAGACCATAAAAGCGACCTTTTAATCTGGTCTGCGTGACAGTGATCCATGGTTGTTTCGATGTACGAGTATAAAGGTCGAGAAAAACGTATAAAAAACAAAAAAAAAACACATATTATATTCATCCTTTGAAAACGACGGAGGTAAAATGTTATATACGAGATCGAGTATTTATGCATAACAAAAGTATTAGCTATTTAAACGCTCCGTCTGCGTAACTTTATCCAACGTAGGTAATACGTTTAAGAGGAAGTTATAGTTCGCCAAGAAACGACGTTAATTAATATAAAACCTGGTTAAAGATGAAAATTAATTTAACCTATCGCATCGATTTTATAAACCCACTTTGGTTATAAAAGTTATACGAAAAGACTTTTTAATAAATTTAACCTTATAGCATAATCTTGGTTAAGAGGGGAAAAAGCTCGCTTTTGTAACACAATTAAACGACGAGCTCGAATCGCTATTACAATAAATAGAACGAGAAACGATTTGTCTGCTGATTCCACAATGAACCCGCCAGCCTTGCAATTAATACAATAAATGCATTGCCAAGATATCGATTTCATTTTCCAGTTCAACCGACCCGAGTGTACTCCTACTCCAGTGAAACATTATTTTACTCGTACCCTGATCCTCTTATAGTATATTACTCGTACACACGGTTTTGCTCGCGATTCAACCAAACTATACTACTGTGCTCGTATACTCGTACACTTCAACGTAGAGGTATTATTCATTCAGTTATTTTGAATTTTACTTTACTTTTTCTCGTTCAACGTCAAGGTTGAAGAGTCGTTATACTTATTGTGTACTTTGTTGGAAAAATTAAATTATAGTAAGGTTTCCTGTTCTTTGATCGAATATCGTGTCCGATTTTCATCGGTTTCGTCATTATGAATTGGAATTTTTCGTAGAGTTCTTTTCTTGACTTTTTTTTTAAAGAGTTATTTCACAAATAATGGAAATTTCGTTTAGGAATGGTGAGGAGAGGGAGAGAGCAAAGAAGCGAAAATTATCATGTTGATTTCAAAGCAATTATCGTCATTCATAAAATCATTATAGGTACCCAAAATCTTGCAAAAAATCATGTTCAAATTCCAACGTTTCATGAGTTTTTCATGACCTTTTTTTACTCTTTTTTCTTATGGATTTTTTTTTCTTTTATTCGTATACAAGGTATAATATGATGAATGATTGTTTATAGCCAGATTTGAATGTCAATGGGCTGAGTAGAAGGTAAGAATATGGACCACCTTTTTGTTTTATTGCATAGCTCAGCATCCAATGGTACAAACTTGGCTTTCGGAGTTTTTTTTTCCTCATTTGTGTTCGCTAGTTTAGCATAGGATATGCTTCTGCAATGACCAAACCTGCAAAAAACGACACGAAATTCCGCCACGCTGACTTTAAAACATTTTGTCAGACAGACGATTTAGATTTTTTGAATATCGAAACTATACTTAACCTTTGAACATTTTGTCAGATTTTTTTGGATTTTGAAAATTTTTCAGATTTATATGACTTTTAAACATTTTGTCAGGTTTTTTTTGGACTTGAAAAAATTTTCAGATTCCCATTGACTTTGAGTTTTTGAACTTGGAAAATTTCAGAGATAATGCTGACTTTTATAAATTTTGTCAGCAAAATGATTTAGATTTTTTGAATACAGAAACTTAATTTTTAGACATTTTGTCAGACTTTTTTGGACTTGGAAAAATTTTCAGATTTCTCTTGACTTTGAGTTTTAGAACTTGGAAAATTTTCAGAGACAATGCTGACTTTTAGACATTTTGTTAGAAAATTTTTTTTGTCAGGCTATTTCAGATTTTCTGGACTTGAAAAATTTTCCAGATTTCAAACGATATCCCCCTAGCTGTTATTACGTACGAACCGATTTCTCTTTCGTTATAAAAATATTTTAGCAAAAATCATTTTTGGTCAAAATCATCGTTTTTGTCATTTTTCATTTTCTAGTCCAAACTGTAATTTTTTTGTTAAAATTGTCATTTTTGGTCAAATTTGTGATTTCAAAGTAGAAATTGTTATTTCAAGGTAAAAAATGTAATTTTTGGTCAAAATCACCATTTTCCAACCAATCATCTTTTTTTGTCCAAATTGTGAATTTTTGGTCGAAATCATCATTTTTTGTCAATATTGTCATTTTTTTGGTCCAAATGTTATTTTTTGACAAAATTGTAATTTTTTGGGTCGAAATTATCATTTCAATGTAAAAATTGTCATTTTTGGTTAAAATCGTTGTTTTTCGTCAATTGTCATTTTTTGGTCCAACTTGTGAGTATTTTAGTCAAAATCGTCATTTCAAGAGTAAAAATCATTTTTTTAGTCATTTAACCTTTTTTAAAAATGTCGTTGACATAAAGTTGACAAAATGTCTAAAAGTCGCGGAAAATGTCAGAACGGACAGACACGTCGTGGATTCCATATATATGGATGGGTAGTATGGAAATGACGGAGGGGGGGTGAGTCAAAGGGAACTTTTTAGGTCCATAAGTTTGAAGCATGGGATTAAAATTTGTAACATCACAAAAAACTATATCACTTCGTAATTAGGTGATAACGAATGGAGGCCTCCTGAAACCTTGTTCCTATATCACAAATGACACTATAGTTACCAATATCTTCCACTTTGTAGCACCACTCGATTTTGAAGAATTAGGAGGAGGGAGGGTCCATATTACTACTCTGGGCCATACTTGTATCTTCTTATCTCAGTATGATTAAGATGAATCATTGGATAAACACGTTGCCTATTTTCGAAACAGGAGGGTCAAATGACCTATCAAAAAATCTAGATCAAATAAAGCTCTTTCTGATTACTTTTTATCATTCTCAAATAGGAGGGGCTACAAAAAGGTCAAAAAAACATAAAATGTACAAAAAAATTGTAAAAATTCTGGATTTTGAAAATTTACTTCATTTAAATATTCAATTTTGATGCCACCAGGGGAAAAAAACATTATGACAAATTATTGTAGGTTTCCATTTGATTTGCAAGATTAACATTTTTTAACGAACAGAGAATCCAACAAAATTTGCTAATCAAAATGCAGAATTTTTTCAGCACTTCAGTAAAACTTTTTCAGAATTTTGTAAGACCTTTGGCAGAATTTTTTTCAAGTTTATCCCCCTCCCAATCTCTATCCAACAAAAAAGTAATCATATCGATTTTTGCCCAAATGCTCCAATTCGAGAAAAAAAGTCAGTACACGAAATGAATGGAATCGAGGGAAAACTTTTTTGAATAGCGATTTCTTCACTTCAAGGGATAAAAGAATTTTTTAATAAATTTTTATTTTCGTTTCAACCTTTGTATCGCTTACAGCTTAATTTTTAAATGGAACAAAAAATCATCAGATGAGAATTCGTTTCATTTTCGAGATTCTGCTCATTCTCAAGATTAAAAATAGAATACATTTTGATGCATTTTTTCACTTCAATTTTAAATAAGTACAGACAACATTATTCATTCCACAGTATTTTCGTTCTGTTGGCGTCTGACTAGGATTTGAAGAAAAAATTTGAAACAATTAAAAAATTGAAATGTAGAAAAAACATGAAAATTGGATCCATCCATATTTTAGAGTTATTTTCTGACACAAAAATGAGAATAAATGGAAGAAAAATTTGAATCATCTGAATAATTTTAGTTTCAGTTTTTGTATTCAATTTTTTCTTTTTTAGGGTTTCAGTTTCAGTTTTCAGCACTATAGATCAAGATAGTTATAGGTACTAGCTAAACGATTTGAAAGCGAATACTTTGCAGCTAAGTAGGTGTTTTGGTAAGTAAATAAGGGCAAAAAAAGTAGTATAAATACTCAAAAGGATTCCAAAAGAATGAATTTAAAAAACAAACAGAAAACTGATTTGGAACGCTTTCAGTTTCATTTTTCTATTGATGAATGAAGCAAAGATAATTGCAAAAAAAATTGTTTGATCATTACAAATGATAATCATCACATGAAAAAGAACCTCTCCTCCTCACAAAAGAACTAATGATAGCGTTATTTGGGAGGAAAGATGAAAATTTGAAAATTTTCCACTCGTATGGAATTTTTTCCAACTCAAATGCTATTTTCCTCAACTTTTCTGACTCAAAGCTCAAAATTTATCAAAATTTCTAGAAAAAATTCCGGATTCGAATGCAATTTTTTCAACTAAAAATACAATTTCATGACTCAGAGCTAATCAAGGTGTCCTCTGTCTCCACATTCAGTCCTCTTTGGTCGACGAAACCCTGATATTTGAGAATTCCCATAATACACCCATCGAATACACAGATAACAATACCTCCAGCTTATATTCGCATCACCGACGAAGAACTCAATTTAATTCATTTATTCTCCACCTCACAATACATTGTATTCAAACACCAAAATCAAACCAAATTACCGCTATTAGAAGCCGACGAAACCCCAATTTCTTGCTGGCGTATTTATAAGCGCGAAAACACAACACAAAAACTCATTATACCAAAGTGAAATAATCGCAAAACCGACAATTTATACATGGGCACATTTATCGAGAATACTCGTATTTCACCTTTATACAAATAATAAAACTAAAAACGCTTCGGTTATCGCAGCCACAAAAGGATGTAAATAAATTACAAATACACGTATAAAATCCGATGGCGTGCTTTTAAAGTCATCTCGAACGAATTAATTTCTGAACCGAGTGAAGGATTAATACGATCTTTCCTTTAATGGCACAGTTCTCGTTATGAGTTTAATTAAAATAAACAAAACGAATGCACGTTTGGCGTAAAATTTCACTTAAAACAATGTAATTAAGTATTTCGGGTTCGGGGCGAGCGTGGGTATTTATTTAATTTTTCCACCTTGTTCGTCGTAGAAATTCACCAACGTTTACCTTGCTACATCTATATTTCGGTTTCATTAATCGAAAAACTTATCAAAAACTTGGACGAGGGTATAAAAAATTAATCGTGTAAAATACATGTCAGCTGTGCACGCCGAATAAAGTTTGATTTATTCGACGATATATATAGATACGTGTACGTATAGGCCATGTACGATAGTGAAAATCTCATTAATCCGGCTACAAGCAACTTTATCCTTCAAAAAGATCATACATCAACGGTGTGATTTCTGCTATACTCGTTCGAAACTATACTTTAAAAGCAACTAGAGCTTATTGCTATCATCTTGAAAGTAAAACATGTAATCAAAACCGAACTACAATTCCCCAACCCATAAATCAAGCTTTCTACAGGCGCTATGTCAAGTCATCGCACGTGGATTAAAGGGAAACTCTGTTCGGTCTCGAAGTTTGTTAATAAAGCTGCTTTGAATCGTAATCGACGTCGTATACCCGTTCATCTTTCACCTTCAGCAACCCTCCTCCCTTGGCCTTCTGAGCCGGCTGCTGATCCGGCAATTGAACGGAATTCCACGACTAATGCAACCCTTACGTACCTTTTTACTGGTGAAAAAACATCCCGAACTGGTTCCTCGATCGCACATTTCACCAAAATAAATCGCTAATCGCTGCCGACATTTTTCACCTTATCAAAAAGCACATCGCAACGTCCGCTCATCGATTTTACGCCCGATCATCATCTCGTAAAGGTAAAATTTTCGTCGAGTATTAATCAACGAACGATACAATTAAAAGGAAAAAAAGAAAAACCGAACGAACAAGGATAAAAGGTAAAAAAAACTCATGTAACCCTGTATAAATTTTCGCAACGAACTACCCGCACATACAAATAGGGTGGAGGCACTATTACAGTCGGAAAAAGTTTACAGTCTTTGAAGCGAGTTCAACCGCCAAAATCGAGCCTGCGCATCGCCGTCGTTCAATTCCTCGCCTCTTTTCCTAAGGCCATTCAAACTCATGATTTTTGGAAACCGATGCCATGCCGATGCCGATGCCGGTATCGCAATCATTCCCAAATTATTGGCTCTTTGAACGCGTACGTACGATTATTTTAATAGACACCGCGCCTACGTCCGCCATCGTTTGCGTTTTAAACACAACTAATCTCTCGCAATTACCTAATAAAAAGCAAAAATACCTTGGAAAAAATAAACGCCGACTATATAGGTAAGGTACAACAAACCGCAAACGTACAAACAGAATATTCGCTCGATGATTGCTCCCTTTGTATGTACGAGTTACCGCGCGGATTTTTCCATACTCGTATTTTTATTCGCGTACTCACACGCGATATTTCCATTTCACGTGCGTATACAATACAGCAACTGGCAACTAGATGTGTAGGTCAAGTTATGTTGTTGGTAATAAATTTCGTTAAATTTGAAGTAAAAAAAAAAATCACGTTGTATAACTATTTTCCGCCGCCGGTACCGTAATTTACCTCGAATTACCCACATCCGAGTAAAAGAATGCCAACTATTTTGAACCCCCGTATATACCGAGGTACTTACGACTTGAGAGATATCGTAGTGTAGTAAAAAAAAGCCACGATTTTTATACGCGGCTACCTTTGAAGTGAAAACAATATTAAAAGGATTCGCCGCTCTTCGATGAATAATCCTTGAAATTTATTCTTTAGCGAAATTTCAACGAGCGAGATGGAAAGAAATCTGAAGAAAAAATTGCTTAAATTCATTGCTGGCAACTTTTTTCATTTTTTCCTCTTTTTTTTGGCTCGCTTTAAAACCAATTTTGTACTCGTATATCGCATTTCACCCAACAACTTGGTCGATATTGCCGACGAATATTGACGTGGGTTAACCCCTACGTATATTACAAATACACTTACGAGTGGATAGAGAAAAACTAATTTTCAATTCTATAGCCTATAGATCGTTTGGAAATATTGTATGAAGTAGTGGTGCGGGATGGAAGTGCGTATAAAAACATTACATTTGGAATAAAAATTAATCTTGGAGTTATTATATCTCTTTCCGGCCTTTAATGTATCTACGAGTATGTACATCGTACATCGTTCAACGTAGGGTTTTTAGGAATGGAGGACATCTTTTCAAATTCAAAATTGGTATTTTTTTTAGAAAGAAAAAATTAAGGAAGGTTGGTTTCTTGTTAAATAAACGTAAGGATTTTCTTCTTCATTTTTTTCTGAACCCAATCTTTTTAAAATTGTCTTGTGCCATACTGTGCCTGAATTCTATTTCCATCAAATTTAAAAGTCGTAAAGAATGGAAAAATGTTTTCTCTTAATTGTACTACGTTATTATCTTTTTTACCAAACAAGAAATCTAACGTTTTACTGTCTTCGATGGAAAAAATTGTAAGGAATTTAAGCTGATTTTGATAATATATTGAATACTAGATAATAATTTTAACAAAAACTCTTCTTTTTTTGTGGTAAACGAAGGTCTCTGAGAAAAAAATTATAAACCTACATAAAAACAAAATTATATAGGTTTAAATTTCCTGCCTATACAAACGATTGCTCCTTTTCACAATAAGAGGCTTAGTTTTTGGATCGTTCTTAAATTTTTAAAATTTCGTCGAAAGTATCTCGAAGGTTAGGCCTTTTAGAGAAAAACTGACCACACTATTCGGAAAGAAAAAGAAAATTTTTACGCTTTACAATTCTGTTTCTATGTATTTTTCTGTGGAATTTTTAGTAGGCTGAGATAATTTTCAAAATACACGCCTGTGTTATCAGCTGAGGTATGGTTTCTTTTGATAATTGCTATTGAACATAATGATGATGGTAGTAGTGCTGTAGTTCCTCCAACAATTTGATATCAAACATGATGGTAGCAGAGCTATGATTACTCTAACAATTTGATATCGAATATGATGGTAGCAGAGCTGTGGTTCCTTTGACCCTTTGATATCAAACATGATGGTAGCAGAGCCGTGTTTCTTTCCTCTAACAATTTGACATCAAACATGAAAGTAGCAGAGCTGTGTTTCCTCTAACAATTGCTATCAACAATGATAGTAGAGCTGTGGTTCCTCTAGCAGTTTTTAGCGCTGAGGGTAGCACAGCTGTGGTTCTTGTAGAAATTATTACCAAACACCCGATTAATTTCGCGACCACACTAGGAATTTTTTCGATGCAAAGTTAGGTTGGTAACATGTGATATAGAAAAGCACGTAAACTTTTCGAAATTTAAAAGATTTAAAAAAATTATTTGATTAAACTGAAGTGTATGCGCATTTCAGTAAATACATTTACAACTCTAATGAGAAAATCGTACACCGAATTCTAATTGATAATTGTAATTTCAGTTTTTGTTTACATCTTCATTCACAGTTGCCAATCTAAGTTTGTGTCACATCAAATTCCATGGTGATCTTGAAATTAATCGGGCATCCGGTATCAAACACAACGGTAACAGGGCTGCTGTTCCTTTAACAGTTGCTGCCAATGATGGTAGCAGAGCTGCGGTTCCTTTAGCAATTGCGATCAAGCCAGAGGTTCAAGAAAAAGAAACAAGAAAGTGATTGCAATAGGGTTTCTAGCTCTTCGAGCAAACCCCCTAAAAATTAAAAATGTTGAATGAAAGATTTCTTTGAAGAGACTTGGATATTAAAGATTAAAACGGCTATTGGATCATCAAGTCAAGATTTTTCTTATGAGGATTTCGGGTCTGGATCATTTGAACTTTTTCCCCCTAAAGAATCTTGCTCATCTCTGTATCAAACACGATGGTAGCAGAGCTGTGGTTCCTCTACAATCGCAGTCAATAATGGTAGTAAAGCTGCGCTTCTGTAGTTACTCGTTCACGAATTATTATCAAACACGATAGTAGCAGAGGTGTGGTTTCTCTGGCCAGGGTTGTTGACTTGACACTAAAAATTTTTTTCTGCTTTTGGAGTTTAAAGTTTTAAGTAATGGGGTTTAAGGTTTTTTCGAGTTTCATATAATTATAAATAATTGTGGTTTTCATGTCTGGTTCGCATTGTTAGTCGTGACTTGGTACTTGACACAATTTTACAAACACAACTGCAACTTGAAATTTTGATTGGGCTCTCAGCTTTCTTCTGGTTCAGGCAGAGATAAAGAGAATCCGCGATCAGATTCTAGAATCCGAATCCAAATCCCGATTCAGATTCTGATTCTACAAGGTCCAAGGATTCGGATTCTTGATTCTATTTTTGAAGAATCTAAGCCTCGGATTCTATTTTTTTTTAAAGAATCCATTCCCGGATTCTATTTTCTAAAGAATCCGTCACAGATTTTAGTTTGGGGGTTGATTTTTATGTGACTTTGGTACCCGTGAAAAACAATAGGGGTCAATGCTGTGGTCGAGAGTATTAAGGACATAAGTCTAAAAACGTCGGGAGTATTAAGAGTATAAGTCATAATCAGCTACGCTCGCGATGCACTGAAACACGCTGCTCAGGCCTCGTCATTTTCAACCTTGCCTTTGGTCTCTTGACTTAAACTATTAGGATTCCGAGACACCTAACAATATAAATCAAGAGACCGAAGGCAAGATTGAAAATGACAAGGCCTGAGCAGTACAGCTCGAGCGCAGCTGATTTTGACTTCTACCCTTAATACTTTCGACGTTTTTGGACTTACCTATATCCTTGATACTCTCGACTACAGAATGGTCAAATGGTGGCCGGTATTTAAAATAAGTTGCCCGCACCACATGTGTTGCGGGCAGAACCGAATTTTCGAGGTTCCATTACAGGGTATCATTTTTTCCACAAGTGCAGAAATTGATGCTAAATGAGGTAAGAATTAAAAAATATTGCGGAAAAATCTGAGTTTGAATGAAAAAATTACTTGAAAAAAGGCTATGACATTTTTTGTGAGAAACTGTGGACTGAAT
>FIZU01048014.1:0-20562 GCA_900064475.1 Pseudococcus longispinus
AAAAAGAAAGTATTATATACCATTAAATTCGTCATTTTTTCAGCTACATTTTGGTATAAGAACATATCAAAAACTAGTTTTATTTAATGAGCAATGAGCAGATTACTGTTCACTGTTCAAATTGCCTATAAGTACGCACTTGAAATGCCTATAAGTACGCACTTGAAAAGTTACATAAGTACGCGTATGATAATGAAGCAAATAAATTTTATTTAAGTTTTATTTGAGTTTTAACTGAGTTCTGTTTGAGTTTCAATCATTTTTCATTTGTTTTT
Source organism: Pseudococcus longispinus (assembly GCA_900064475.1). NCBI lineage: Eukaryota > Metazoa > Arthropoda > Insecta > Hemiptera > Pseudococcidae > Pseudococcus > Pseudococcus longispinus. Next base: position 276 of record FIZU01048014.1, read on the forward strand.
AACGAAATAATGAAATTTTTTTGTTTTTTTCCTTTAGCAAAATAATTCGTTTCAAGGTATGCGTACTTATAGGAAGGGGGTGCGTATGTATTAGGATTTTTTTTTTTATGCAAAATAATTCGTTTCTACTCATTTTAAGACGTTTTAGCGCATGCATAGTTATAGGAAGTAGGTGCGTACTTATAGGAATGGGGGTGTTGTGGAGAGAGGGGAGGTGAAGGGCCAAACTCAAATACACATTTGTGTACCCCAAGGTTACCCCATTACACCATAAAAGTTTCATCTTGTTTGGTACAGTACTCAGGGAGGGGGAGCACAAAATATGTTAAGTGCGTACGTATAGGAAGTCTTACCCTATATTTCTTTTTATCGCAGTTCAATCTGATTTTTTTCTAGTTTAGTTTTAATTTTGGTTTCGATTTAATTTCCCAAACCACAATTTTTACCGCTTCGATTTCTCTGGGTATCTCGAGTATGCAGCAAGGTAACAAATTACTTCACCACCTTCTCGAGCTCGGTTCAATTTGAGCTGATACCACAATTCATTGTGCGGTATCGATTTATACAATTGAAAAAATTTCATCAAATTTCATCGAAATAATTTTTTCATGGGCTGGGTCTGGACCATATTCAATTTATCGTATCTTTCGATTACAATCAATCAATCAACCAATCAATCAAACAATCGATTTTTTTAGCATACGAAAAAATTCATTGAACCGGTTTCACTCCACTCTATCTCACAACATCTTTACTACCACGTTTCGAAATTTTCTACTCACATGTTTCGTTCTTGTTGATAAATCGAATCTGTTATAAACAATATTGGTGCCGAATATCGATGACATCACATATTAGAAATCGACGTTCGACAATATACTCATACTTCAAAAACCGATATCTCGCGGATGAATTAACCTTGGGCCATGCAATTTACAAGCGAATCCCACCGAGACCAATTTTTTTCCAAACCGAGTACGTACTCGTACATAGGTCAAAGAACCTCCAAAATCTCCTACGCTCGACCTGTAAAACCCTCGACTTTTCATACATACGAATACAATCAACCTATAAATCATTCGCTGCACTGTTATTAAAATATTATAAATTATCACTCGTGGCTTAAAATTTCACTCGGTTTCTCTATCTCTGGCTCATTCCGCAACGAAGTTTATTTGCATATTCTCTTAATCGTATCGAACGCTTACACCTAATGAAAATTTTATTCTTGTTGTCGAATTTACCTATCTCGAGTTTATACCATCCTCGTGTTAATCCTTCATTTACGTCCTTCAAATCCCTATTTTCGGATATAAAATACAATACGAATGAGGAGAAGAAGGGAAGGATGAGGATATTACGACTGAATGGTAATTCCAAAACGGCAATGACGATTCGTAACGATATGTGTAATAAAGTGTGCAATAATCACGATACTAAAATACATCCATGTGTAATCGAACCACATCGAGTACCTATAATGTTGCATAAACAGATAAACAATCCATTCGCACTACGGACACGACCTTTCGGCGGAAAAAAAACATCACCGCCAAGGCGACAATTTCATTTCAAAACAACCCAGTTTCCTCTTATTTCAAACCAGCAAGACTCGAAAAAATTAGATAATTTCGACGTTTTTTGTAACGCGTCGTGAAAAACCGATCCCATATGATAATTTAGTCGTAATCGTCGTCGTAGTCGCGGTTTCATCAGAAGGGCCGCCAATGCCATGTTTACTCCACTTCCCGCCGAATACTCCGGAAGAAACCATTTAAATTGTAATTTTCAACTCGTTAGTAGGCTAATTAGTAGATACGAAGGGAGGAAACGGTTCGAATTTTCGATCGGATGCCTACGTCATCGACTGCGGCGTCAGCAGCAGCGACCAATCAAACGTACGATTTTACATACAGTGAGTCTGAGTAGGTACTTACTCGTGTAACCATTTTTGTTGAATACCAATTATAGAACCGGGTCGACAAATTCGTACCCACGCGATGGCTTCTCCTACATTGAATCTATAATGCTTCATAAGGTAACACGCAATAACCGATCCGGTTCTACCAAGTCCGGCTACCGTAATAATAGAAGCAAAAAACAATACGAATTCAATGAAACGATTGCTCATTTTAGATAAAATATCGTATAGTAACCTTGCCCTTTACCTTTACAATGCACCGCCACCGCACCGGGAGCGTTTTCGGTTATTTTGAAGAATTTTTCCAAAATCAGGTTACTGGGGGTGCTGCCGTCGTGGAAGTACAAATCGTTATGTTGGAAACCACTGTCGACGAAGCGATTCGCATCGTAGGATTTTTTATTCAAACGGATGATATTCGTAACGCCGTTGGTTTTGAAGTACGAGAAGTAGTATTCGGGAGCATGTTCTTGAGAATTGGCTGAAAAATGTAAAAATATAATGAAAATCGTCGAGATGCTTTATATATACCGAAATTGAAGAGGTACCTTTGTCGACATGAGAATGAGGTCCGCTAAAGGCGAGGAATTTTTGCGGTACTATCCAATTCATATCTCCTTCTTCGACTCTCTATATTTGGTAATAATATATGTATGAGTCAAGAAGTACTATACCAAATGAGGAGGAGTACGAATTGAATAAAATGATAGGAAAAAAAAGGATGGGTGATCTAATTACCTCGTAATTCTCGTATTCTGCTAAATTGAAATCATCGAAACGGAAAAATCCTAATGCGTGGGCTCTGAAGAGCGCCTGAAGGCAATCTTTGATCGATATGGTTATGGTAGGTTCGGTGGTAGTTGCGTCTCTGTAACAAAATACGTACATACGTATTGTGGTTTCATTCATAACGAGTAAACAACCTAATCTAACGCGTATCTCGTGATGATGTACCAACGTAAACAAGTGAATAACGTGGGTGTGGGTGGAGGCCAAGTGGTCGTGAAATTTTATTGTGATTGAGAACGAGAAGTGGTCTGGAAGATCCAGACTTGATGGAAATAAAAACTCGATACACTTGTCAGATTCAATAGAATGTTTCCCTCGTTATCGTTTCGAAACGTTGAAAACGTGTATGAGAAGCCCTGAGCAATACCGACGATGAATGCTATAAATGGTCAAAAATTAACGAATGATGGTCGAATGAAAACAAATTAATGAAAATGTCGTATTCGTTTGAAACGTTGAAAAAAATTGTTACTTTGATCGAAATTAGGCACTACTCGTAATTATGTTCATTTTTAGTGGGTTTCGAGAAAGAAAAGGAGATGGTATTTCAATCAAAATATAGCAGGACCTCGATTTTCAAGAATTCTCTCGATTATACCCGAACATTTCAGCAGATGTAAAAGCATTTTTATAATATGGTCGAGGTGCCTGTCGCTTGTTTGACGCGAAGTTTGTGCTGAGTAAGTTTTTGCTGACGTATCTGATGACGTCAAAAATATTAAGATTTCTTGGAACTTTTAAGAGTATTAACTACCATATATACCTTATTTCTTTTTTCAAACATACAGCACTAAGTAAATTATTGGACGACATACAGGTTGACCCACTTATAAAGTTGATGGTTTTGAAAATGAAAAAAAAACACTTTGAATGCAAAAATCTTAAAAATCCAGTCTCCTGGAAAAAAATTTAGTTTTTAGCAAAAAAGGAATTTTAAATTTTACAATTTTCATGCCTTGCATTTTTTTTGAAGCATCCTTAGCTTGGCCAGAGAATCTATGTTTATGGGAAATTTACGAAATCGATAATTTCCCAAATAAAACAACGTTGAACTGCAAACATCTCTACAACTAAGCCCACTTTGACTGCCAAAATCTCGAAAACCAAGGGTCGTAGAAAAAAACTGATGGCTTTTAGGATAAAGAGAATTTCACGCCCTATAATTTTATTCGCTTACATTTTTTTCGTAGCACCCCTAATTCAGCCAAAAAATTCATGTTTATGGAAAATTTACGAAGACGATGCTATTTTTTTGTTTTTTCCTTCATTTTCAAAACCATCGACTCTGTACTTTTCCCATAAACGTGGAATTTGTGGTAAAATTAAGGGTGCTACGAAAAAAATGCAAGGAATGAGAATTATAGGGCTTGAAATGTTCTTTATCCTAAAAGCTATCAGTTTCGGAGATAATACTGATTTTTAGACATTTTGTCAGATTTTTTTGGACTTGGAAATTTTTTTAGATTTCTATTGACTTTCAGATATTACCTCAAGATTTTTTGGATTTTCAGACTTTTTTGGATTTGAAATTTTTTTTCTCACACTGACTTTTAGGCATAATGACATATTTTTTTGTAATTATAAAAATAATTTTTTTTTTTGTTATTGATTTTGAGACATTTTGTCTGACTTTTTTGGACTAGGAAAAATCTTCAGATTTCTATTGACTTTTTGGACTTCGAAAATTTTCAGAGATAATGGCCACTTTTAGACATTTTCTCAGACAAATAATTTAGGCTTTTTGAATTTTGAAAATTTTGTAAATCAGGGTAACTTTATGATATTAGGTATGTTAGACTTTTTTGAACTTGGAAAATTTCAGAGATAACGCAGATTTTTAGATATTTTATCAGGCAAGAAATTTAGATTTTTTTAAATTAAAAAATTACCTTTCAGACCTCAGACTTTTTTGGACTATAAAATTTTCAAGAAAATTCAAATCAGGTATAAAATTTAATGAGCAAAAGCATATCCTATGTTTTATAGTTTCGTGGGTAGTATGGAAATGGCGGGAATTTTTTTTTCAACCCCAAAGACCTTAAAAACGAGTCATCTTGTAAAACTACTCTAAATTAAGCCACTTTTTCGTTTTTTAGTGGATTGCTTGGGAGAGAATTTCAATTTTTTTTTCAATTGGTAATTTTGCATGTTGCTTTCATTATGCTACAATTCATGATGAAAATCTTTATTCGGGGGGTGGGAGGGGAGATGCTATTTAAAAAATACCTATATACTTACAGAAAAAAGGATAAAGGGAGATGCGTAGATCAAATATGTATTGATTGATTGAAATTTATTCATTTATTTATTTATTCACTCATTCATACACAAAATTTGATGTCACAGAAAGTAGAGATTTGCGAGTCAGTTTCAGGGTGGTGGGAGGCTCCCCCAGCACCTTGGTCAATTACTTCATTAAGAGGGATTTTTAGGGGGCTGGGAATCCATAGAAAGTGAACCGGATATTAGAGAGTTTGAGGAAGTTTAGTAAAAGAAGAATGAATGCATTGTGAGATTGCATGGGAGGTATATGGGTTATGGAGTTATGAGAGACCCAGGTGGGTAAATTTTGTTTTCTAAGAACAGGTATTGAAAATTTTAACTGATAAATGGTAATTTATTTCGAGGAGGAGGGGGGGGGGGTCTCTTCATAACCTGAAATGAGGATGAAAACATTACAAATTTTTGGGGGAAAAAACGACAAAATTTCCTTCCTTTGATCATTTTTTTTAGTTTTCAATCTAGAGGTATGTTAAAAAATTTTGAGAGCAATTCCCAAAAAACATAAATCAATGACAATTTTTCTTTTTATTGTGCCTCAGAATTTGGAATTTCAGTAAATTCATTGAGTTACAACTATTTTAGCGCAAGGACTGAAGAGTTTTCTTGAAATTAAAAAAAAAAGATTTTTTTTAATTTGGACAAAATCAAGCATGATCTAGCCATGGGTGAGAAGCGGCTTTTTCAAAATTTTATTTTTAGACAAAAAATTTGTAAAAGTGGCCACTTTCTTTTAAAATTTGAAAAAATTTCAATTTTTGCTCCCCCCCTCCCCACCACCAATAATGCCAATTTTGATTCTTATCTGATATGTATTTGCAATTTAAAAAAAAAAATTTCAAACAAAAGAGTAACTTGACCAAGAAATGGCCTTTTAAAAACTTTTCCACGCTATATTTTTATTTAAATTTTTTTTATAGATGTGATTCTCCTATTTGTGAACTTCATTTTTTGTAGGTAATTATTCTTTCGTTGTTTCATAATTCAAATGTTTGAAAATACCTGTGGTCAACGGGTGTTACATTTTTATATTTTCTCCAAAAAATCGCATTTTCGAAAAAAAATTATCCAATGTTTTTAACTGTTTCTCTTTCTTCTAAAAATTAATTCACATTTTTAATATTTGCCTTTTTAAAAACTATTTGGTATCAATTTTCTATATACCTTTGATCGTCCCCTCCCCAACCATCGGTCGGGAATATTGTAGTACCTATCTATTATTTAAATTCTGTTCAATTTTTGAAGAGTGCATTTAGTTTTACTCAACTGGAATAAATTGCATTCCATCATTCTAGGTAACTTTATAAATAAACTTTTTCAAAAAAAAAAATTTTAAAGGCATTAGTCAAAATGCTCGTCTTACCTGAACGGTAAAAACGGTGGGATATGTTTTCCAGCCAGCGGAGAATACGCTTCTTCGACGGTTTTATTCAGATATATCATCTATACAAAAAATAAAAAAAATAAGAAAGACATTACGAAACACGAGTACAAAGCAGTGAGACGAATTAGAACCGTCTAGCTGAGCTCCCCAAGGAGTCATTTAAAAATAGAACCGATACGATACGTATGTGTACCAATCTAGGTATACTTACAGCGAACGACGATATCAAAAAGGCTGCATTCGATCTCTTTTTTTCATTCATCGTCGTATAATGAATTATTATTTTATCGGTGAAAGTCTACAAAAAATATGAAAATTTAAAATTAAAACCATATCTACGTAACGAAAATATGGTAAAATTCGAATTGATAGTCTCGAGCTTACATTAAGGCATTTCGATATCATCGTGCAATATCGATACAGCATTGATAAATTCAGCGGTCCGAAATCGAAGTAAAAATTTTCGTAGACTAGGATATCGTCGATACAGAAATAATGATATTTACTGGAAGATACTGGTACGATTCCATTTTGAACTGTAGCGAAATACAGTCGATCTGTAAAAAAAATAAATAAATAAACAAATTAGGTCGAGTATGTGATAAGATGTAGTCGGTTTTCAAATCTGTTTGCAAACAAAATACCATCGAATGATGTATGTAATTTCTTATCAGATTATTTTCACAGATTAGAGAATTGTTTACATTTTTTATCTTCGGTAAAATTATTACTTAATTATGTCCCAAAAAATTTTGAGAACTAAATTTTTTCGGTAAAAAAATTATCGAAATTGACACGAAATCAATTAATTTTTTTTTAACCGATATAACGTATAAATTCAAATCGATAAGGTTTACCTTTGATATATTCTCCAACGTAGAGGAAATCTTTTAAATCCATATCGATGTGGCGTATGTGGTCAGGAAAAATTCGAATCTACGAACGGATTTAGCTTTCACCTCGTCACAGTGTCATATTTATCGCGACAGACTTTCGATTTTATTATAAAATTGTATCCGCTGATATGAAATTTCCAACTAACACAACGTATAAACGACGCGAAATATCGGAACGAACACCTCCGTTTGTATGTAAACACAACATTGACACCTACAACCACCTACCTGAATATACGTTGACGAAATGAATTGAAATAGCTTTGGCGTATGAGCAAAGAACAGGTATCACTGGTTTAAATCTGTAAAAACAAGACGCTTTCGGGTACCTGAACAGTAAAGAGAACCCAAACCGAAAGCTACCCCAAGAATCGAGATACGCGGAGTACGAAGCGGTTACGCGTTCGAAACAAGGAACCGAAATAGGTAACTGGATAGAGAATATCGTCGTTTTAACCACGTAACGCGTTTTCATTGGCCGAGCTCCGAGTGACGTATCGAGATCAGCGAATTACATTTTTACAATTTTTTTCTCCGAATGAAATTTTAACCCGGGTAAATTGTAGATTAATTTGGGCGCCTGCGCGTGTATTTATTCGATAGGTAGACTCTGGGGGCTGCGAAAGTTTGATAATTTGCGGAGGTGTTGGGATTTTAAAGATTTTCAAGGGTATAAATTTAAATTATATATTAAGGTAAATAACCTTGAACCTTGCGTCGGAGGATTTTTTTCTCGTTCGTTGGCAAATTCGTTTATTGCGAAAGTTTGGCCTGGCACTGTTCGAATATGGAAATTCTTCTCGAGGATTACCCCGGAGGATATTCGCATCGAAATTTGTTTATTCTACGTGTAAAAAAATTCGATTAATTTATAAATTTATTTTTCCGCAACAAGAAATAAGTATACATAAATTACATAAACAAAATACACGCAGGTACAATGTTGAGTTGACTTATGCCATACAACGAGATTATTTTCTCAACGAAGGAAAACTGAAAAAAATTATTTAATTTTATCGCACAGTTGCTGCGTAAGCCACTGAATACCTTCTTGGAGACCATCGCCGCTGAGTGCATTTGTCGTACAGATATGCCAAGGTTTATCTTGGATTCGTTCCAGGTGTAAACTAGAAGCTATCTTGATGCTAGATAACGCATCCCGAAGATCTTTCTTATTCGCTAGAAACAATATAGGAATGCATTTCGAAGCTATGTCCGGATGCTGGATCAATAAATCTAGTTCGTCTTTAACCACAGCCAATCGTAGCTTGTCGCTGCTGTCTATGACGAAAATTATCCCTTCGCAGTCTTTGTAGTAGTGTTCCCACAGCTCGCGGTATCTACCTTGGCCAGACATATCGAAAGCAGTAAATCCAATGTTTTGGTCTGCAAAATAATCAAAGTTGTGGCATTGAGGAAGCTTGGAAGCGTCGAGATGGAAAGTGCGTTAGTGTGGGTGTCGGTTCGAAGTCTTAAGGTGGTTTTTTGAAAAAATGTGTTGAAGTGGTTTGAAGACTTCTGTATGGCTTCGCGTAAGTTGGGGAGGGGGTTTGTAGATGATTTTTATGCAGTTATAAATGAGCAGAATTTTATGTTGATTGCAGTAGGTATTTTTTTCTTTTAGTGGGTAACTGTTATTTACTTTTTTTTTTTACTATTCGTAATTATTTCAATTTTTGTATTCGAATTATTTTTTTTCTCAATAAAAAAATACAAATTACCTCTTACCCCTGTTGGTTCCGCTGTTCTATTTTTTCGTAAACATTTTGAATGGGAAATGTTATTACGAGAGACCGAAGCCCTACTAATCATGAATTATATTTTTGGAATTTTAATTGAAAAAGTACACAAAGTCAGATTTTAATGACTTTATTTTTCATTTTATGGCGTTTTCGTATTATTATCAGTTCTTTTACCTTCTACTTTCATTCATTTCTACCTTACGAACAATTAAGAAGTTAATTTTCGAAAAATTATTCACGAGTAATGTTGAAATTGAAAACAGCTAAATATAGAAGAGAACCCATTGTGGTATTATACCCGTATTAGGTGCTCGTTGAAGTATTTTTCTTAATTAATTAAAAAAAAAAGAAAAAGCTGCTAATTAATCACATTTTGTAAGGTTTCGATGAAATTTCAAGAAAGGCAGGTATTATAATCTGAAAACATAGCTAATAATAGACGTTTGAAGTCAATGTCCACTTTTTTCATATCGTTCTTGAAACTTTAAAAATATAATCGAAAAGTGTTCCAATATTGAAAAAAATGACTGTGATTTAAAGCTATTTAAATCTCGAGGGGCGAAAATTTCAGAAATTGATTTTATAAAATATTGAAAAAAATTAGGCCAAAAGCTTTACTCTCAGGGAAAAAACTTGAAATCATAAATTAGATACCTATAGCGTTGTTTTTGAACATTTATTAAAATTTTTTGTCGACATTTAAAAATATTAACTGACCAAAATTTATCAGCTCTGATTTAATTACCTAGGTCTCATCGAAAATATGCAATTTAAAGCCATAGGTGCCTATTTTAAAAGAAAATACCAAAGACAATTGATAATTTTAAGAATAGGTATAATGGTATATGCTTAAAACTTTGACATTTCAATCTGAAAAAAATTACCTTGTAATTGAGAAATTCAAAACTTTACATTTTTAATACGTAGGTACGAAAATTAAACTCAAAAAAATTTTAATTTTAAAGAACATTCCATAATAAAAAGTCAGAAAAACATGTTAAAAGATAATCCTACTTCATTGATATTTTAACAAAAAAAAAAAAAAAAAAAAAAACCGAGAGGATAAAAATGTGATTGAAATGTTGAAATGCCATACTTATTGCAAGAGAACCTACACTGTATCTTAAAATCTGACATTTCAATTGAAAGTGAGTGAGTATAGTTGAATAAAAAGACAATTTTTGAAGAACTCAATAAACAGTGATAAAAAATCAGCGATTTATTGACATGTCACATTTTAACAAAAGAAAAATGGTTTGAAATGTTAAAACTATATCATAATAGTGACCTTTCCAGAGACGTGAGGAACCGGGAGGAGAGGGTGTAGGGGTATGTCTCACCCCCAAGCAAATTCAGAATTGGGAATTTTGTCAAAAATTTGTAAAATTGGTCAAAAAGTTGGATAAGCACCTATGAAAAATTGGAAAAATTTTTTTATTCAGGAACGATAAGTATAAGTTTGAAAATCACAAAATTATAAACATGTACTGTAGGGTGGTCCTTGTTTATACTCGGTGGAAAAAATTTTCTGATTCGTTTTGCTCCCCTCTCCCCCGCCCCAAAGTGGTTCATTTTTATGAATAAAAAAATCCTAGAAGATTTCAGCCCTCTACCTGCAAAGTAAGTAGTACCAAATCTCTCCCAAATTTTCAAAAAAATTTAATGCGATGCAAATTTTTTTGATTTTTGATTTTTTGCTCCATTCCCTTTTAACACTTCTCCTTTTATAAGAAATGACTCAAATTTCTATTATCCTCCCCAATGAGGAAATTTCCGTCTCCTTAAGGAGGGCTGAAATTTGAACCCCTTTAAACTCTCACTTTTATTACACTGGGGAGGTAAATTAAAAAGTTTTTAGTGGTTATTTTCAATCAGAGGGAATACTGGGAAGGCCTGGAATGAAAAAAATTGAAAATTTTAAAATTTCATTCGATTTTCATTTCTTTATTTTTTTTTTAAATGGGTGGGGGAAGCTTGAAAGCACCACTTGATATTCAGTTAGGGGGTAAAATAGGGAACTATTTTCTCATAATGATGAACAATTTGGGGGGGTAAGAGTAAAAAATTCAAAATTTTAAAATAATGGTCGCCTTAATGTACTTACTTGTGATAAATGGAAACTCAAGTTGGAAAAAATAATGAAATTTCAGCTTTTGAATGTATTTTCCTGTAGAAATTTTCACCCTAGCTTTGCTCGAACTCAATCTCTTGACAAAATAATGAATATTTTTCAAAATTTCGCATAAGTACATTTCTTCTAACCCTCCCCCCCCCCCCCCCCCCCCCCCCCCCCGTGAATGACTGTTTGGTTACGCTGCTGCGGTGATGCTGTTTTAATGATCTCATGGGCTCACAACAACATTATTCTTCTAAATAAACATACGATTCTATGTCACTTTTTTAATATCAAAACGAATTTGTTGGCAGAAAAGTTGTTATTTTTCTTTGATTTTTTTTGCATATTTTTCAATTTTAACCAAAAAATTAATTTTATATTATGAGTACTTTGTATCAAAAAATTTTTGAAATCCTTTTTATCAGATTGGAAGTACATATGTCGAATACTAAATTGCAAAAATTTTGGAGAAAAGTTGTTCAATTTTGGAGGAAAGTTATGTATGAAATTTTGAGAAAATAAGTTTGAAGAATTTGAGTCTCACCACACATTACACTTCGCTTCGTCACGTCACAAAACATTTCGAAAATGCTGAAGAATTTTCAGAATCTGATATTTTAATGAAAAATCTTAAAATCTTGATAAGCAAATATTTTATACTTTTATTCATTTCACTGAAAAGTCAAATAACCTTTTCCTCGTTTACCTAAAAAAAAACTCATCCAAATTATGCGAATAGACAGCCTGCAGAAGTGCAGATCATCTTCTACAGCTTATTTGAAAATTCGATATTTTCAAGCGCTAGAGACAAAAAAAAAACTTAAAATGGTGAAAGGAATGCAAAAAATACATGTTATATCTAGGCATCTGACTGAAAATTTTCTCATATTGAATTGCTCTTTTTCCTTCGAAAAGTTTGATAGTCAAAACTAAAGTGTCCCATGACAGATATAAGTACTTAGGCCTATCAACTCGAGAAGAATTACTCGTATTTGCAAATTTCTGCGAAAAAAAAAAAGACTCAAACCCAAAGTGGAAAATGCTCTCTTTTCAGCGAAAAAAATGCCACGTTTCGTGAATGGTGCATTTCGCTTTAAAACCAAAGCAGTGCGTACTTTCTGGTGCTTTTTCATTTTATCGTATGCTTCTTACTTTTGAATTTTTCAATGTTGAATCCGACCGTAGGAACGACATCGCTGTGCGATTTGTTATCATCGTGTTTCAGTTGATTGAGCAAGGTGCTTTTCCCACTGTTATTCAATCCGAGTACCAAAATCCGCGCTTCTTTCTTCTTAATACCGAAGGCGTTTACTAATTTATCCAAAATGCCCATTATTTTCATTTTATAGCTGCGATGTACTTTGCATTATGCAAAAGCCAACTGGTAAACAATGATTTGCATTGTGTTGTGTTGACGACCTGTTATCGTTTGTATCGAATAATGCAATATTGATACAGTGTTGCCTCAAATACGCGGGGAAAGTGTCCGGAGTGAAAAATGACCATAATATGCCAGAGATAGACGATGAATCGGATCAAAAATTATTTAAAGGGATCGGAAAATGTGTGATTTATCAGCACGATTTATTTTTAAAAGGGGATTAGAATTATTCAATACGTGTGAAGATCAAGTGAAGGGGGAATATGGGTGCAATTAAAATGAATTTAATTAAAATCATTAAAAAAAATCATTTGGTATATTTTTGGAACCACTCGAACCTATAACACGACTAATTAAAACAGTTGAAAAATTATAACGATCGTTCGAGTGTGTACATACGTTGTAAGAGGGTATATCCGGAATTAAACTCGTTGCTAGGTGGCAACACTGAGTGCGTAATCACCAACAAAACCTCGTATCTAAGTAAATAGTATTTTTATTAGATTTTTTCTACTTGCTGTATCGATTTTTATATTTAGCTTTTTTACCAACGTCGTATTATGGTAATTTTTTTCGTAATTCGAAAATTAAAAGCAAATGTGTACCAAAATTAAAAAAAAATTATTTTATTGAAGGTAAAAAAATTCACGTATCACAGAAATGAGCATAAAAAATTTTTGGGAAAAATCCATCTACTTGAAGCTGACTGGTTCGTAATCTAGCCAATTGGTCCAGGTGTAGTTCCAATACTTTGGATGACTGGCTGGATCTGCCGGTTGATTCAAAGGCTTGACTGGTTTATAGGTTTGCAAAGCTTCTAATAAAATATCGAGTATCTCAGTTTCGTCGTTGGCTCGATTGTGATTCTCGCAAGGATCGGTGCGAACGTTGAAAAGACAATATTTTTCATTTTTCAAATTACACGGATTGCCTATGGGAGGATCAAGGAAAACCCATACGAATACATTAAAACTTAAGGTGTACGTGGCATAATTCCATGACGTCGATGACGTTTTATGGAAGTTTTTTAATTTCATCCCGGTGGATCGTATCATCTCAATCTCCTACGCTCAGCGTACCGAATATTCATCGGGTACCTGTGCTCGTAATTTAATTAGAAAAGTTTTCCGCCCAATTTGGCATCTGCCTGGCAAAAATTCAAGGGCGAAAGAAAACTCTTCGAGTGGGTTGTACTTGTGCGATTTGGATGAAGCGAGAGACATGATTATTTCGTACTTTTCCGCATTAATATACTTACCTCCTGCGTATTTGCAAATTGGAATTGACAGAGTTGCGATGTTACGTACCTACGTAACCCAATATACAAAATTGTGAAATATGACAGCAGATAATACTTACACGGTTGATTATTGCATGGACGACATGAAACGGAAGCGTTTTTCCGTAATTCATTGATTGTCTGTTTCGTAGGAAAAGTAATGTTGTTATTTTTAAAGGCTCGCGCTACCATGCTATCCTCGACTTGGGTGAAATTGTACGCGAATTCTTTACCTCGACCCGAAGGACCGTACCAGCCGTTCCATTTACCCTCGTATATATCTCCTGAAATTTCATTCCACCAATTTAATGTGCCGAAATGAATGGCACGAGAGACGAGTGAAGGGTGAAAGGAAACAGTCATGTGGGGTAATTAAGAAATACGTGGAAGGCGAATTTTACCAACAAATGAGGTTAGTGACATTGCTGAGTAGAGAAATCGATTTTTGTACATTTTTCGAGAAATTGGGTGGTTTCTGAGCTTGAAATTTTGTGTAAAAATCATGAAATAATCGGGTAGTAAAAACGATTTGTTGTTTTTCTACATGGAAAAAAGAACTTTGGCAATGATTATTAAAAAACATGCAATTTTGAAAAGTATGAGCACTCAATGCAAAAAAAAATCGAAAAATTCGGTTTAAATTCGTTTAAAAGTTTTGTCACTTAGTTGCAGAAATTAATTCTGAAAAAAACCAAAATGAATAAATTTAAAAATTTGGTTTAAAAAAAAGATCAATTTGAAAAAAATGATTTTGAGTGAAAATGAGAAAATTCAATCTTAGAATAAAATCATTAGATTGGGTATACGAGCATATAGTATAAAAATGAAGAAATATTTTTCAAAGCAAATTCAAGTTTGAAAAAAAAATTGAAAAAAAAAACAGTTTTGAATCGAACTTTTTTTTAACGTCTAAAATATTCATTTTTGAAAGACACTAAAAAATTATAAAAATAATTTGATTTTTAAAAATAAAAAATTTAATTTAAAAACATTCAAAAGTTGATGAAATGAATATATAACAATTTTTGTTTTGAAAATTGAACAAAAAATTATTTCTTTAAAAGGTTAAACAATTTTCAAGAGTTGAAATTTTTTCAGTGCTCCAAATATCAAACTGAAATATCGCTATTTGTTCCGACCAACCCAGAATCCACCCTAAATACCAATCCTCAAAACATATTAAATGTCGTAATTGAACATGACACATTTAAAAAAAATTGAGCAAAATTTATTTTAAAAAGTTCGGCTATGAAAAAGATTGCATTTTGGAAAATTTCAATTTTTAAAATGAAACTTGGGTCCTGATAAAAAATTTTTTCAATTATTTAAAAAAATTCAATTAAAAATGGAAAAAATGCAAAATTTGTTTTTAAGAAAAGAAATCAAGTTGAGAAACATCCAAATTAATTTTTAAAAGATTGAAAAATTAAAAATTGAATTTTAAAAAAAGTTGGAAATTTTGAATTTTTAAATAATGTAAATTACCCTACCAGATTAAAAAAAAAGTTTTAAAATTGCAGTAATTTCAGTTTGAAAAAAGTCAAAAAAATTTAATACAGTTTTAAAATTTAAAAAAAAAAAACAATTTAAAAAGTTTTTTTTTGAAACATTGAAATTTTATTTTGAAAGTAACCTGAGTAATACAGGATACAGTGTGTCTCATTCAAAAGGTCGATGCTTTTGAAAATGAAAAAAAAAAACAGGTGACTGGCAAAATCTCAAAAATTAAGATTTCTAGAAAAAAAGTAATAGATACTATAGAAACAGAAATTCAAGCTCTACAATTTTCATCCCTTACATTTTTTTGTAGTATCGACCTTTAGTTTGGCTAGAAAATCCTAGTCTATGGGAAACGTACAAAATCGATGGTTTTGAAAAAAGAAGAAAAAAAGTTCATTTTTGAAATTATCGACTTCGTATATGTCCCATAAACTTAGATTTTCTGGCCAAACTAAGGGTGCTACGAAAAAATGCAGGGGATGAAAATTGTAGAGCTAGAAATTTTCTTTTTTGTATGAGTCATTAATTTTTTTCCAAGGGGTTTAGTTTTCAAGATTTTTGAAGTCTTGAGTGTTTTTTTTTTTAATTTTAAAATGGGCCATCCGATATAGCCTAACAATTGAAAAAGTGAATTTTTTTTCAGGGTTGAAAATATTTGGGTTTTGAATGAGTACTCATACGAAAAATTCATAAAAAAGTTGGTAATTTTTCCTCCAATTTTCATTATTTTTTTAAATCTAATTCTGTAAAAATTGAACTAATTCACCCTTTTAAGTGGCAGTCGATGTATCGACGCTTCTGCAAAAGTGACTGTACATTTCATACCTCCACTAACCCTGATAGTCTACCACTTACCTGAGATAACTTTCCAATCTCCTTTCCTCAAAGCTGACACATTCCTGAGTTGATCTATATTCAAAATAATTTCGTCATAATCGGTCGTATTGCGTTCTCCGTTCAAAAGTGGCCACACGTTATGCCCGTCGAATGTCAAATTACCTAGGGAAAAGTCACACAACATATGTTCACGTGCATTCGAAAAATACATTGCGACAGATTACGACATCGTTTAATTTTTCGTTACAGCGATGTACGGTGTTTCATCGAGTCCGAAAAAAAAATCGATGAATATTAAATTCGAATGCAGACGATTCATTATAATTACATCAGTCAAATACGACACTCGCTGTTTTATTTATATATGCAGTCGATATTTTCGGAGTTCACTTACCTTTCAGATTAGTGCTATTTACAGCCGCTAGAATGGTCGGTAACCAATCCTGAATATGCATTAAGTTGTTACTGATTTTCGAAGAAGGTAGATGCTTGCTCCATATAAGTGCACCACCTCGGACTCCACCTTCCCATAGGGTATCTTTTACCTGAAATCGAGACAGAATAGGGGAAACACTGGAGTCGAATAAGTATGGACGTGAAGAAATATGTTGGTACCCCACGGAGAGGCCAGTTTGATGCAGCGTTGTTATTGAATCCGGCGGCAGCGCCTCCATTATCGGTGGTAAACACGATGATGGTATCTTGTAAGAGACCTTTCTCGGATAAGGCTTCGGTTATTCTACCTACTGATTCGTCTAGTTTCCATAGCATGGCTGAAAACAGCAAAATGACCTAATATATTGGTTGAAGTAGCATGAGTTTTAAAGATATGTACGGTATGATTTACCCGCGTATGTACGTCGATTGGTATCCTCGATATAGTCGAATTTTTTTATCACTTCTTTGGGTGCTTGTAAAAATTGATACATGTTTGCCGAATGGACGGCCAAATGAGCCACGTATAAAAACAAAGGATTCGAGATATCATGGGATTTAATTATTTGTACTGCTTCATCGGTCAGCAGATCGGTCGTGTAGTTACCGAATGAATCCCAAGATGTGTCCATTCCTCGTCGCATATCGTAGCCCCAATAAGAACCCTGAAAAAAAAAGATTGGTTATTTTTAAACTAATTGAATTTAGTACAATTTTGGAGGTTGTTCTCTTATTTAAGATGGATGAATTGTTATAATTTATGAGATAGGTGCCTAAAACGTAAAATGGAATTTTAATCTTACTGATTCTTGAGCCGTATGATCAAAATAATCTTGCCGGCCAGTCCAGTATCCATAGTGTGAATCAAAACCACGGCTTTGAGGGGTGTAATTGGAGTGGCAATGGCCCAAATGCCATTTACCCACCGCATGAGTCTTGTAACCGTCATCTTTCAGGTACTGAGGAAAAATCTTCAAGTGTAAAGGCAATCCCCATGGTTCGTTGCCGAATATGACTCGATGCTGCATTCCTGCGATGAAAAAGTACCTAATTAAGTTATCTGAGGAATGAGATGTAGTATACTACTCCACCGTTTGATCCTATGGAGGGGAGGTTAGATGTAAACAATACATATTTATAAAAGAGAATTTGCTTAGAAAACTACTGGTATCCTCAACAGTTTCACTGAAAATATACATAGGTCATAAAGTTATAGTTGTAGTAACAGAATATTCAGGATTCCCTAAAAATAAGGGTGATGTGGTGTTTGGATCACATCACATCTTTTCATTCACTAATAGCTCCCCACCTGCCACATTTGGCTCTGTTCATTATTATATCCCTCCAAAATCTCCCACAAAAAAAAAACAACCCAAAAAAAACTTGGATGGTGTGCAGAAGTCAACTGAGCCCCTGGGCCAACTTAAGTTATCCTCCAAAATATTCCACTTTTCATCCTCTTCCCCAATTCCTCTTCATAACTCCAATCTCCCACCTACTTTTTCTTCCCTTCCCCTAAATTTCCTGGACCAATCCAATTCCAGAGGGTGAATAGCTTCCCCCTTTTTTATGTTGATTACTGAATTATTACAAATTAAATTTCGGGGGGTTTTCCACCCCTGGCTCTTCACGAGGGGAAAATGTTGAAAAAGTAGGTTTACAGTGGCATCATGCCAACTACCAAACCTTGAGTCAGTGGTTGCACAAACTCGTCGGGGAAAACGATGGCTTTGGGTATCAGCTTGAGGCATTTAAATGACTGTCTGGCTATGCTAATGCTATTGAGAGAATGCCAGTGTACACTAAACCTACTATATATGATTCAATACCCCCTCTTTAATCATCTTCAATGCCCTCCTCCCATTAATGAAATCCTGACTACGCTACTGACTGTATCTCTTAAATATTTCATACAAAAACGAAGTTCGTTAATGATCAGTTAATTTTGATGGCAGTAGATAATACTTTTTAATAAAAGTGATCTCATTCGTCTGAATATACAGTCTTAGGAAGAATTCCTAAACAGATGGCCAATAGGCAAAATTCAGCTGAAAGGGAAACATTCTCAAACCTGTATTTATTGGATGCATTCCGGTCATCAAGGCGCTCCTGGAAGGCGTACATACCGGCAACGTGTAATAATTCTGCAATATGACGCCACTATACGCTAAAGCATCAATATTCGGAGTCGGGATCTGATCCGAGCCATGGAATCCCATATCGTTCCATCCCTATATCAACACCAATACAAAGAATGATACTGAAAACTTTCATAATCTCCTACCAATGACCGACAAATTCCATTCGCATAAATTAACCACCCGCACAACCCTACAGGCCTACATACCATTACAACGTAATATTTGCAGCTTACCAAATCATCGGCGACAATAAATACAATATTGGGTTTCTTTTCATCAACCGAACGTACACAAATAGACGCGAAACAAATCACCAATATAAATACCAATGCTAGATAAATCATTCGTACAGAGTTCATTGGGCACATGATGTACTAGAAACAAACGCACAACAACAAACGCTAAATAACGAATAGTGAGAGTTTACACATAGAATTGGCTTATCGCACTTTTTTTCATCCATTTGACCACATGCTATACTTATGTGTGAATGATGTTCATTTCGATAGTTTCTCATAATCGGCGGCACATCGGTTGTTGTACCGAAACTAGTTAATTCCAGTAAATCGATGTTAGCAAACTGAGGAGTTTATTAGCTGTTGGCTGCTTCGCAGTAGGACAATTTGCATCGCGGTGGCAACGATAACGACGGTGACGCGATGACAATTTCGAATGTAACGCGATGTAGGTATTAATAAATTCGTACGGTAATCTGGTTTCAAAGAGGAAGAAATACGTACATGTAATGACGTTTTACAAGAAACAGAAAGAGAAAGAGACGAATGCTAAATAAAGGTGTGTATCTATTGGCTATGGTTCATCAATCTTGACACAGTTTCGATGTGATAAGACATTCGGGAAGTTTTTAATGAAAGTGATGATCAGTCTCAAAAAAATGGAACGATGTGCTGATAAAATTAAAGTTGCAAGTTTTATATGCAGTATACATATAATCTGAGCAGTTAGCATGAAAAAAACAGGGTGTACTTCTTTTTTTGAACACGAGTTGTCATGTGGTTTTTCTTTTGCTGCGAATCAAAAGAAAATTTTGGGGTGGAGAGGGTATCAAAATTTGGCCTCAGGGGGCGAGCAGGAGGGGATTTTAGGTGCGGAATCATCTTTATTTCTGCAAATAAAGGGTTAGGAGTATGTTTGATACCATTTCCCCATAATTTGACCATTGTGAACTCGAAACCGTCATTACTTTCCCGATCGAAAGTAGAGAAGTGCCACAATCGTGAAATTTATGTTGCAAAAAAAGGTAAATTTTTGTAAAAATTCATGCGTCTACTTATTGGGAACACGCCCACGGAATGGCTGAACTCTTTCGGCAAAACTGAAAAGATTCGAAAGGGTGAAAAAAAAACTAAAATTTTTTTATCACAATTATTTTTTTCGTTATCAATTGATACCAGTGTTGGAAGAGTGATTAGATTATGAACACTCCGACTCTTACTCTCAACTCCCTGTTTTCTTCAAATCTAGCTCCCACTCCTGCTCCACTCCTCACTTACATCAACACTTCACTCCAACTCCAACTCCACTCCTGAGACTTTTCAACTCAAAACTCTCAACTCAACTCCACT
>FIZU01048018.1:0-10541 GCA_900064475.1 Pseudococcus longispinus
TTTGGTCCAAACTGTCATTTTTTGTAAAAATTGTCAATCTATGTCAAAATTATCATTTTTTGGTCAAAATTGTAATTTCAAGGTAAAAACTGTCATTTTTTGGTCAAAATTATAATTTTTTGGTCAATCTCATCATTTTTGATCGAAATCATCATTTTTTGCCGATACTGTCATTTTTTAGTCCAAACTGTCATTTTTTAGTCCAAACTGTCATTTTTTGTCTTAATTGTAATTTTTGGGTCGAAATTGTCATTTTTAATTGAAAATTGCCATTTTTGGTTAAAATCGTTGTTTTTCGTCTATTGTCATTTTTTTGTCCAACTTGTGAATATTTTAGTCTAAATTGTCATTTGATGGTAAAAATGATATTTTTGGTCATTTTAGGCTTTTTTAGAAATGTCGTCAAAAAAAATGTTACGGTTGTTTATTTCAATTTTTGGTTTTCTATGGAGGGAGGGTATTTTTGAATGCATTCAGAATAAGAAAATATATGCGATATTCGCTTTAGAAAATTTCAATACCCTCTAGCCCCTTCAATATTGCAGTAATGTTAAAATTGTACATAAACTTTTTGATAGTACTCAAAAGGATATACAAAAAAGGTTATATACTATTTTCATTTTTGTGAACTGGTTATCGAGATATTCGCTATGGAAAATTTCAAAACCCTGTAGCTCCTTGAATATGGCAGTTATGTGAAAATCGTACATAAGCTTTCTAATAGACCTTGAAAGGACACACAAAAAAGGTTATATAATATTTTCATTTTTGTGAACCGGTTCTCGAGAAATTCGCGATGGAAAATTTAAATGTCCTCTAGCCCCTTCAATATTGCAGTAATGTTAAAATTATACATGAACTTTTTAATAGTACTCAAAAGGATACACAAAAAAGGTTATATACTATTTTCATTTTTGTGAACCGGTTCTCGAGATATTCGCTATGGAAAATTTCAATGTTCTCTAGCGCTTTGAATATGGCAGCTACGCGAAAATTGCTCATAACCTTTTTTGTAGAACTCAAAAAGACTTGCCAAAAAGGTTCCATACTAATTTCAATTTTGTGAACCGGTTCTTGAGATATTCCTGATATTACAATTTGCTTCTTTTTTAAAAATTGAATTTCGCTTTGAATATCTGTGAGCTGAAAGTTTTATGATTTTTGATGAAATTAGTATAGAGTTAATAATTAGAAAATCAGTTTTTCTAAAGCATTTGCTCCGTTGGAGTCTTCTTCATTCAACTATGACCCGATTAAAAGCAAGAAAAAGTCATTTTTATGGATCGAAATTGAATACCAAATATTATCAGCATCAAATTAAGAGACGTTATGTCGAGGAAGGGTGGCAAGAATATCTCTCTTCTGGCTCTAGTTAATGATTTAAATCTCCATAATCTCTTTACATTGAAGTTATAATGAAGTACCGAAGTAGTACCGCATTTCGTGGGCGAGAATATGTACAAAGGAGATCAGTGGCGTACAAAAGGTACATACGATAAAATGTGCTGGCGAACGCATACACAATACATACAAACAACAAGTAGTACACGTACTTTATAAAATCGTTTATTCGGTTCGCCTCCCTAATACTTCCGCATGACCTTGGAATTATAAACCGTCATGAGTTGTTTAAAATGGCTTTTCGTTATGACATTGCGCCAGCGCAGCGTATGGTGTATGACCTTTTTTTTTCCATCGGTCTTCTCTTCTCCGTCGTCTTACAAAAATATTTCGGATCATGCGAGAAATTCCAACGAGCTCGAGGATGATGCGGAGAAAACGTCATGAAAATATCGATGAACATCAGCATCCCATTTAGATATTATGTAGACTGATGAATAAATGTTGGTTTTGGCGTGGGTGGTTCGTCCGCTCGTCCTAGAAAGATAACGAAAAAAAATTAGCCAAAAATTAATTATCTACAAGTACATTCGTATCTAGAACTCGATGTACGAGTACATTCTGCATACAATGCAGTCTGAAAACACGCGCATGTGTAACCTTGTACGTGTCGTTGTTTGTCATTTTGCAATGAATTTTTAAGTGGGTAACTTATATACATAGTACAATTTTAACTCGACGGAGCTCTCGACACAAGCACGACTCGTGTACGATACGCCGACGACATTGTCATCCTCGTGACAATTTATATATTTCTATAAACACTCGAAAGATAACCGACGTGGGTTTTTGATCCCTCGCAACCGTGCAAAATACCCCGGACTTGAGATAAGTATTGTATAATATCCAAGTGCAGATGGATTTCGTGTCACGTAGCACGTTTTTCGAATCGAAGTTTACGAGAAATTTGACGTTACAGTGTATTGATTGGGGGAAGGGGGGGAATCTAGTAATCGGGTCTCAAAAGCTCATTAAATATATTTTTAGACAAGTCGAGTACAACTCGTTTGATTTTGAGGTTGACATTTTTTGCTGAAATGAGATTTTTCAAAATTTTTCCGAATTAGAATTTGATTTTAAAATTTTTTTAAATTCAGAATGCAAGTTTTTTCAAATTTTCTAAAAAAGAAGTTATCACCTTGCTTAATTCTTTGACTAAGAACGCAATTTTAATTTTGGAAAAATATCCTAGAGACAGCATGTTTTTGTTTGGTACATTTTTGTCCTTTGATCTTGATGAGCTTCGTTCAAAACAAATGAATTTGAATTCGGTCAAAGTGATTTTATTGTGAGATGATTTTTTTGTTGAAAATTTTTTTAGGTTCTAAACATGAATTATGCTATTGTTTTGGGAGGGGATAGACGGTGGAGGGGGGTGTCGAAAATTTTCGCGACACTCGAAATCAGAAGATGAATTTTCATGTTTTATACCTACTTGAAGTCTGACAAAATATTGAAATGTTGAGGAAATGTGAAATTGATTTCGAGATGGGGTTGAATCGAAAATTTGGGAAGACGAAAAAAAGGACAAATTGAAATTTTAACAACAAAAAGCTGTAAGTCAGATTGCGTGGTATGAAATATGAACATTTAAATAGTTTTCCTTCAAAGGGAAATTTTTCTTCTATATTTTTAATATTATTTTCAGGATTTTTCATTGGCTTTATCAACTCAAAAGTTTATTCAAGTCGATTCAAGGGTCTGAAATTCTAGATAATTTTAGAATTGAAAAATGTTTAGAATGTGCTTGATTTTTTTAATTTTCAGTTTATTTTGGAGGAAGTCAAAATTCAAGTTTTAGACACACTTCTCATTGGGCATTTCTCTGTTCCAGAGCTGCCAACTGAGGATTTATCTTTAAAATGGAGGATTTCAACGTTTGTGAAAAATTTTGAGGATTTTGATAAAAATTTTAGATTTTTAAATATTTTTCAAAGGGTTTTCTTGAATTTTTCAATAGAAATTTAAAAATATGATGAGCATGAATGTTTTTTCCTGAAAAATAGTGATTTTTTTTGAAATATTTTGTTCGAATGCCCCCAAGGATCACAATCTTTTTAGAATTCTGTTTTTGAAAAATTGTTTCAACGATTTTTTTTCTGATAATTTGCCATATTAATGCATTTTTTCCTCAGATAATGAATAAAAAGTATGAAAAATTGAGGTTATTTCGAATTTTACCTCAAATTTTTGAATAAAAACTTAATTCAGAGCAATGAAAAAAATGAAAAAAGTGTTGCAGATTTTTAAGGATTTTAAAAAAAAATCAATTTTGGACGATTTAGCGATTTTTCAACATTTTGGTAGGCAGCTCTATCACTGTGAATCAGTGTTGCCAACCGCCTTTTCAGAAAATCTTGAGATTTTGTCTTGAGATTACCTGAAATATCTTGAGATTTTTAATTTTGCAATATGGGTATCGTTTTAAAGGGATTTTCACGCTGTTTTCATTAATTCACGTTTTGGAATTGTAAATTTGTACAATTACCGTCTTTTTGAAAAAAAGCAAAAATTTTTTTGACTCCAATTTCAACTTTTGATCATTTTAATGCAACGAAAATTTGATAAATTAAAAAAAAAAGTATCGAAATGAGATCAACGAAAAAATAATGATGTTTTTTTTCAAATATGAAAAATTGCTATCGCAGTAACATCTAGAAAAAGTTGATAAATTTAAAGTAAAAAACGTAAAAAAACATTAAAACAGTAAGATCAAAGAAAACTAGATAAATTTAAAATAAAAAACCGGGTAATTTCCAGGTAATTTTGTAGTAATTTCGTAAAATTGAATAAATCTTGAGAAAACCTGAAAAATCTTGAGATTTTTTGAAATTTTTTTGAAATACCTTGAGATTTTTGAAATCTTTAGAAAAGCTTGTAAAGGCATGAAAAATCTCGAGATCTCAAAATAAATCTTGAGGGTTGGTAACGCTGCTGTGAATTCTTTCAATACAATGTGGCTCACATATAGAAGATCTACGGTTTTGAAAATGAAAATCAAACTTTGACTGCAAATATCTCGAAAACTAAGCTTCCTAGATAGAAACCAATTTCCTTCAGCAGAAAGAGAATTTTAAGCTCTACAATTTTGATTCTTAGTATTTTTTCCGTAGGACCCTTAATTTGCCTAGAAAATTCATCTTTATGGAAAATTTAGCCCATATGCAAAGTCGATGGTTTGAAAATGGAAAAAAATACCATAAACAAGAATTTTTTGGCCAAAGTAAGGTCTTACGAAAAAATTGCTAAGAATCAAAATTGTAGAGCTTAAAATTCTATTCCTACTAAGAGCGATTAATTTTTTTTGGTGGCTTAGTTTTCGAGATTTTTGCAGCCAAAGCTTTTTCAAAACCGTCGTGTTTTTAGGTGGACCACCTTTTAGTTGATAGAAAAAGCAATACGTGGCGTTTCGATCAAAATTAATCATCGTTTTTTGTAAAATGAACAAAAATTTCATGTTATTGGTATTTGAAAAAATGGAAAAACTTATGATTTTCATTTTCCAGTCCTTTTCCTTGGTAAAATCATTCAATATTTGAGCATTTTTGGAAGGGAATGCCCATCTATAGATTTATAGAAAAATGTCTGCGATCTCTTAGAGGCTAAAATATCTGATATCTGCATGAAAGTGGTTGTTCGAAAATTTTATGAGGGGGTGAAATTTTTAAAATTCATTTCCATCTACTTTTTGATTTCGAAGGACCTCAATTTTGAGCATATTTTTCAGAATTGATATGTTCAAGTATTTCGTTCAATTGGGACCTTAAATTTTGTATTCAGGGGTGCAATAGATGTTGTAGATTCACCTTTTAAGGCTCAGAATTTTACATTACCTCATCTCCCTTCTTAATCCGAATAAGAATGTAACTATTAAAATTGTTCTGGGAAATTCAATTTCGTTTGAATTCTTTGAACTTGTCTAAACTGACTCGAAAGTCTGAAATAACGAATGCAAAAATAGCAAACCTCTCGCCACACGTTCCTTTTGGTAATTTCCCATATTTGATCCTTTTCCTTCCCCAAACGAGCTCAAAAATGGACATTTTTTGAATCATTTAGCTGTTCTAAGTCTCTCGAGGGTTTAATTTTCATCATTTTTGAGCTGCTAAATCATCGGAATTTGCAGCAATTTTTCATCAGACCTCTTAAGACCAACTCTTCCAACACGAACGATGCAATAAAACGATACGAATGGAAATTAGGGAGGAGAGGGGGCGTCAAAAACAGCCAAGCTTACTTCGTATCATATGGAATAGATTTCTCGCGACGTTGGCGACGTTCTACACAATGTATGAAAGTCGACCCCGCGGTAACGCCTTCTTCAAACCAGGCCTATTTGTCGGTACGCAGACCATTTCACGCGTGCGTTTCATTTCTTGCCTACCGCGCGCCTAAAAATAAAAGAAACGCGCACGAGTCGATCTCACGCATTAACGCTGGAATCGGAGGTCGGGCGGCCGGAGCTGAGGTACGACGCAAAAACGAATAGAAGGTCGTAAAAGCGCAGCGAAAGTTGAAATAATCAAAGTTTTCGCAGCAGCGTCTTTCCAGCATACAAGTACATTCGCGCTTCGACGATCGGTTCATTTATAGCTTTTTAAATCGACTTTATATAAGCAATTGCTCGGGTACTTAAGGGGCTTTCGCCTCTACCTTATATTTTTTTTCGCCCGACGCGACGGAACTGCAACCGTCGTAAAGTTGGACTTTAAGTACGTCGAAGTGAAAAGGGGGCTGTTGTGCTTTCATTTGGGGAGTGTTTTTCATTAATTTAGAGCCGCCGATAAGGATTTACGATAGAGCCGAGGTGTCTTTGTGTGAGTACGTTGGTAGGTATACGGAGGCAAGGCGCGTACAACGAGGCCGCCGCCGCCGTACGTCCAATGCGTCTTTAAATAGAACTTTTTTTACGAGCTTTTGCCAGCCGTAATCTGTGAGTATACGTTCGCTGTGCTGCGGGTTGCGGGTTTTTACGTACGTGCAAAGACTCGGGCTTGAGGTGTTTAAGAACCTTTTTTACGACTGTCGAACGACAGAATTGCACTACTTGCGTTAAAAGCTTACCTTACCCAATGTATAGACCCTTTTTATGTATCGTGATAACGCTACGTTTTGCTATCGTATATATATATACGAATACGCAGTGGGTTTTAAACTATCACGTGTCCGAATACGAATCACTCGAGTAAGAAAGTCGTTTGAATATTCATTAACAAGGTGACAAAATCTAAGCGAATGTGAATAGTCGACGTAACGGTGAGATAATCGAGACGATAAAGGAATGATCGAAGGTATAGATGGGTTGCGAAATGTTGCGATATGTTTTGGGCATCCCTTGGTTTTAATTCTTCTACGTTACTGACCGATTTTACTACCGTTGAGTAACATTTTTATGAACATCATCCCCGAATGACTGTCGTAAAGCACGTCTGGATAGTTCGTCTAACCCGTTAAAACATCGATCCATTTTACCTTAACGCAACTGTGTGCTTTTTTATGCAATCGATAACGCTGATTTCATAAATGGAGTTTGTCTGAGGGAAAAGCAAGAATATTGAGGCAGTTATCTGTGAAATGCAGACTGCAATTCCTATAGGGAATTGTCGACGAGCAGTTCGGTTGTTTGGTTATCTATTGAGATTGTATCCTCATTCATTGCACAAGGACAAGACGTGATTCATTTGGAAGGTCGATGGTTTCGAAAATTGAAAAAAAAAACATTTTGACCCCAAAGATCTTGAAAAGTAACCACTATAGAAAAAACCTAAAAGCTCATAGGAGAAAGAAAATTTCAAGCTCTACAATTTTCATCCCTTGAAACTTTTTTTTGTAATACCCTTGTCCCTTAGTTTGGTCAGAAACCCCATTTTTATGGGAAATTTACGAAGTCGATGTAATTTTGAAAAAATGAAACAACTTCAACTGCAAAAATCTCGAAAACCAAGCCCTCCAGTGAAAAATTTAATAGATCTTAGGAGAAAGAGAATTTTCAGCTGAACAATTTTCATCCCTTGAATTTTTTTCGTTGCACCCTTAGTTTGGCTAGAAAATCCATTTTTATGAGAAATTTACGAAGTCGATGTAATTTTTAAAAAAAGAAACAACTTTGACTGAAAAAATCTCGAAAACAAAGCCCTCTGGGAAAAAAACGAATAGCACATAGAAAAAAGAAAATTTCTAGCTGGACAATTTTCATCCCTTGCATTTTTTTCGTAGCACCCTTAGTTTGGCCAGAAAATCCATGTGTATGAGAAATTGACGTTGTTGATGTAATTTTAAAAATGAAACAACTTTGACCGCAAAAATCTCGAAAACTAAGCCCCTTGGGGAAAAAACTAATAGCACATAGAAAAAAGAAAATTTCTAGCTGAACAATTTTCATCCCCTGCATTTTTTTCGTAGCACCCTTAGTTTGGCCAGAAAATCAATGTTTATGAGAAATTGAGGTTGTCGATGTAATTTCAAAAATGAAACAACTTTGACTGCAAAAATCTCGAAAACTAAATCCCCTAGTAAAAAAACTGATAGTTCTTTAGAGAAAGAGAATTTCAACCCCTACAATTTTTATCCCTTGCATTTTTTTCGTAGCACCCTTAGTTGGCCCAGAAAACCTATGTTTATGGGAAATTTACAAGGGTTTGAAAATGAAGAAAAAATTGTTTTTTTTTTTTTTGAAACATACAATGCATTTTCTGGCGAAACTAAGGGTGCTACGAAAAAAATGCAAAGGATGAAAATTGTAGAGCTTAAAATTCTCTTTCCCCTATGAACTATAAAATTTTCTCTAGGGGGGTTGGTTTTCGAGATTTATGCTAACAAAGTTTTTTTTTTCATTTTCAGAACCATCGACCTCTTACATGGGCCGTCCTGTATTATGTGAGACAGTGGCACCCACAAAGGGGTGGCTATTGGGGCTGCAGCCCTTCTTCGATTTTTTTTTTTCAAATCATGAATTTATTGTACAGTAAATTACACAAAATTTTTGAAGTGGTGTCGAAATAATTTTTATAAAAACTCCACAAATTGAAAAAAATCAGGAAATCGTGAATTTACGATTTTATGCATATTCCGGAGTAAGGAGGGGATGGTCGACGTAAAATTGCAATTCAATGGACCTTTGTTGGAGAAGCATCACGTAAATCACATATGACTCATATGTTAACCATTTCTATCGACTCCTTCCTTTCGCATTTTTTAAGCAGTGCGTCACGACGTACCGAATTGAGCCTTTCTTATCATAACCGTACAATAGCAGGTATATTTCTCGTACCCTTGTCCCTTACGAATAATGTATGTAATATATCAGCAATGAATTCGGTGAAAATTTCAGAAACTCGAGAAAATTCTAAATTTATGACTTCACGCGGTAATTCCATAAATTTAAAAAAAACGTGCGATTACGACTATTTTTTAATAGATATTTCGAAAATTGAGAAAAAAAAGCATGAAATTACGAAGTGCCAACTCAGCAGATTTTCACAAATTATTTGTATATTTTTTTGATTACGTTTGAGGTCGTTAGAGTTATGAGTTTTTTACGAATCGAGTTGACCTCGAGTATTTTTTTACTCGTTCATCAGTGATCAAGAGGAAAATGCAGCTGGTTCTTCGAAAATCCGGGTTCAATATTTTTTTCTAATTTTTTGTAAACTAGAAAATAAGGGAAGGAAAATCAATGTAGTCAAAATTGCGTGAAAAAAACTTATTGTAATTTGAAGCCAATTTTTGAAGATTTGATCGTTTATTGAAAAAAAAACTTGCATTATCTATGTATTGGACTCGATGAAAAAAATTGATTGCGGATTCGATTTTTCAATAATTATTGGATCAATTTTGAATGTTTGGACGGGGGGAGGGGGAGAAGGTTATTACATTAGCAGTGCCAGAAAATTAAAAAAATAGGGTTCACTCAAAAAAAAAATTAAAAAATTGTATGATTTGTTCAATTTTTTGAAAAATCATATATCAGAAACTTGAAATGGCCATTGTTGAACCTGAAAGGAACTGTGATTTACCCTTTAGCACTCTAGTTGCTTCACTGATGCTCTCAGAATTTTTTTTTGGAGAATCAAATTTATCGTAGGATTCAGGTTTTTGGAGAAAAAAAAGTTCAAAATTTTTCTCAATCGATTCTTTTAATCGCTGAAAGGTCAGAAATCAATAGATTCTCCATAAAAATCATAAAATTTGAATAATTCGAAAAAGTTTGTCTTGATTTTTGAAATTTGACTTCATAAAATGGAAATTTATTTCTTTGGGCCTGTTGATTTGAAAATTACAGACTACACGTTTATTCAATTTCTAATCACAAAATATGATATCGAACAAAAAATCAAAAAATTGTTATTTTCAAAGTTCGAATAAATTGCATAATTTTATTGGAAAAAATGGCGAACTGCCAAACCATCTATTCCAAATGAAATGATTTACTCGAACTGTGGAGGGGGAGGGGGGTAAAAATCAATAAATTTTCGACTCAACCGCAATTTCATTTCAAAACGAAAACTTTTCCAAATTTTCTCTGAAAATAGAGCTCATTGCATTTGCAAATTATTCAACTCTAAAGTAATTTTTCGAGAAAAAATCCCAGAAAATCAAACAAATCGAAAAAAAAAATTACTTATCGAAGTACACCAGATTGAAAAAAAAAACTACATTTTATCGGATTTGTTGTTGTATACGAATGAAGAAAAAAATATCAACCAGCTTTGACTTTACCGAGAAAAAAAAGCGAATGATTAATCGATTATAATGCTTTAGACCCATTTAATAATAATCGACTGATTAAGAGTAAAATGAAATGAGTTAGGTATATACATTATCGATCGATATAATTATCAGAAAAAAAGTAAATTTTTCAGGTCATGGCCAGAGAGATTTGGCGAAAGAAAACTATAAGTATTCGCGATAGACGCTGGGATCAAAAGAAGGAAAAATTATCTTCATTTTATGCTATCGCCATCAACTTTGACATAGAACGATCATCTGTGCATTTTAATTTTATTTTTCTATCTAAAATTTGGACTTCTTTCAATTTCGAGTGACCTCTTAGTCGTAGCGGTTAGCCCGGAACAGCTTTTTTTTTTGAACACGGGTTGACCTGCGGTTTTTCTTTTAGAATGAACCAAAAGAAAATTTTC
>FIZU01048032.1:0-12061 GCA_900064475.1 Pseudococcus longispinus
AAGCCCCCTAGCTCCCTCCCCCTTTGAGCTAGAGGTCTAAAATTTTTCATGGTTCATCCCCATATAAATATGAACCACCCCCTTGAATTTGGTCAAAATCTAAGGTATGTTTTTTTTCGCGCTCCACCCTAATGTTGACCTGTATCGGTCATTTTCGGTTCCTGTAAGTTGCCTGTAATCTTGTCGCAAAGATACCGGAGCCTCACATCTCACAATGCAGCATGACTGTTCAAATCCAAAAACCCATTCAGGATCCTTTTTCTCACCGATATTGAACAAATAGAGTATTTTTGAAAACATAAAGGAAGACTTTTTTTTGAGAGAGAATTTTTTCCTCAAATTGGTGAAACATGTCACTCAAAAATGACCAATTTTTTCGTCAACCAAACCCACTACAGCGAAACCAACGCAGCAATGAATTCCTCGGATTTGAGAATACTCCTCTCATGGACCCTTATATTCTCGTCGATATCGAACAATAAAGTTTTTTTTTCAAAAAAATTAAGCAAAGCTCTTGTTGAAGTTTTTTGACCTTTTTGATCATTCCAAAAAAATCTAGTCAAGGCGTTTTTCAGTTAATTTGAGTTTGCGGCGTGGAAAACAATTAGGAAGAGGCAGCGACTTCCACCAAGTGTATCTAAAAATAAAATGCATCGAATCGTGTTGGTAATTTTTGGTTCCGGCAGTATTTCCAGCCAACCTGTCGGGAAGGTACCGAATCCTCAATATGCGAAAAACACTAAAATTCAAGTTTTTTTTTAGAATTTTGACCTTTCCAAAAAATCTAGTCTAGGTTTTGCTACCTAAATGATACAATACATTGAAGAAGTAAGCACGAAGTGTTGCATCTTCATTTTTATAGGCATTATTTCGCAAACTTCGTTAATTTTCACCTTCAATACTGAACATTTTCTCTACATTCATTGTAGCATAGTGAATATAATTGCCCTGAAACTGAAACCAAAATTATGATAAAAATCGAGCAAAATTGAACAAAATGATTTAAAAATTCAAAAAATAAACTTTATCAACAACAAATTTAAATATATATACAATTGAAAATAAATAAACGTAGGTACCTATATTGAAAGTTACATTTTAAATAACTACCTATTTTTAAAGAGGAAAAAAGATACCTAACAAAAATGAAAGAAAGAAAAGAAAAATAAAACAGAGGAACGGTTTGTATAAAAATTGCGTTATTGTCGAATTTGATTTCTAAAACAAGAAGAAGAAAAAAATACAACCGATGATGAACAATGAGTAAAAGTAATCACAATTGAAACAACAAAATCATATCATTCCCCAATTTCAATTCCCCTTTGAAATTTTCCAAGCAATGAAAAAAAATTGTGAAAAAAACAGAAAACACGGAAGAATAATTCAATAAATTAAATCATCGTCGAATAACCTAATTTAATAAATTATTTTTCTCGAAATTTGATTCGGGGATAAATACTCAACGTAGGAGTGTAGATGGAAAAAGAAGGAACGATAGATATGCTTTAGGTAAAAATCATAAAGCACAATAGGCACTTAGAAGTACTCGTATAACTCTATGGCATCAATTAATAAAACTGAACTTGCGAAAGTACTCTTTTCTTTGATATTTCCTTAACTGGTTTATTTTGGTATTCGGTTACTATACCGCGCTTATTATATTTTCTTAAATTTAAAGTAATTATATGAGGTTCGTGGACGCTTCTTTTTCGTCTACCTAGAAGCATTGGTAATAGCATAGCCATCGTCGCAGGTATCATACCAGCTCCAACTGCGCTAAGGACTGCGTTTCTTCTGGTTGCTGGCTTAGCCACAGCTTCTACTTTGCCCGGTATAGGAGGCGAAGAGCTGTGTAAAGATTCCTAGGATGAAGATAAAAACAATGAGTTTTCATTTGATTAAATTAAGATGTAAAAAATTTATATGTAATTGTTTCAATTTTTACCTCTTCTGAATTATTAAATCTCATCATTCTGGCCAAATGTTCGCGATGTGCTTCGTCTACGGTTTGATGGGTATTTTCGACTTCGATCAGACCATTATGAGAGGTTACCACTTTACCGTTATTGTTCAGAGAAGGTAAAACGGTCAATTGAATGGATCTTCTGGCTGATAAAGGCCTGTAGGATTTCTCTGGTTTTTCTTCTTTGGCATCTACTTTGTTGACTTTATCATCTTGGTCGAGAGATCTGCCGAGGCTGCGTTGTCGATGAGGTACCGAATACCCTTTTGTACTGGAGAGTAACACCCAGTGACCATCTCCTTCTGCAGATGAACTAGATGCCGAAGCTGGTCTCTCTGAAATATGATGAGGGTGCGCCGATCCTGTACCAATTCCTTGGTAGACGACGTGAGTAGCTGGACGATTGGAGCTATCGATGTAGCTTATGCTTTGAGTTTGTTCGACCCATGGTTTGTATCCACCTAAGAGAACGAAAAAAAATATATAGGTGACAATGCAACCAAAGACTAGATGAGATTTCTCAACCTTGGCAACTCGCCAATCTTGATTGAGCTGAAATGTGGATCACTGAAAGAGCATGTCACCCAGACTTCAGAGCTAAATTTTGAGCTGTTGAAGTTGATGGTGAATTTTTGAAAATTGCAAAAATAGTCAAATATACTCGTAGTTGCTCGCTTTCGGTGCGCTGGAGAACAGTCAACTTTTGCTAGCGGCTCTAGATCGCTTTGAAAATGGCCGAAATCGACTTGGAAGATCAACTTTAGCATATACTTATACCACTTTTCAGAATCTTATCCCAAAATTTACTGTTTTTGTAAATAATTGATTCACTAACTGGCTATTTCTGCAATTTTCAAAAATTTGCCAAAAATCGAAAAATCAACTTCGGTAGCCCAAAATTTGGTTCTGAGGTTTGAGTGACATGCTCTTTCAATGAGCTAAATTTCAGCTCAATCGAGGTTGGCGATTTGACGAGGTTCCTTTGTAGTAGCAAATGAAGTACCCGTTGAAGATGGTCTCTCAGCTGGAAAGTATCCCGGTTGTCCATCGGTAATGATTTCCTGATTGGCGCCGAAATTATCGCCGTAGGATGGTTTTTGGTAATGTTGGTTGGCGCTCCAAGGTCTATTGTTTTGATATTGGTAGGTTGGTTTTTTAAACGGGCGTTCGGAGTAGCTACTGTACGCGGGTTGTTGTTGGTATTGCGACGATGACCCCCAAGGACCTCCGTTGTTTTGCGGTGGTAACGGCCACATCGGTTTCTGATTCGGTTCCCATTTTTGTACTTGACTAGATGACCATGCTATCGGCTCGAGGGTGACCCAACCCATTCTGTCGTCGTATGGATTTTTATTGTAATTTTGAGAATAATTAACAACATTCCAAGCTTTTGATTTATCGTGCGAATCGGTCGAGCTAGCGGACGACGATTCAATATTATTTGAATTAGCGATGCTGTAATAATTAGCTACCTTATTGGATGTTTCTTGCGCTTCGAGATTATCTTTCTCGCCGTGATATTTTTGTAAAATTTTGTTCAGTTCGTCTTGCGAATACGGCCTAAAGGTGCCCTCCGAAGACGAAGGTTCGCTAGACGTGTTATTATTTACACAATGATTTTCGTTCAAGCAATCCAACACATCTTGCTGCGAATTCCCGTCCGAATTCGTTAAAGCTGTGTCTACTTTTTCGTGCGTGCTTAGCTCATCTGGATGAGAGCTTTGGTTTTCAACGGTGTAAGGAACTGACGTAGCTATGTAATTATTCAAAGAGCGTGTTTCTGATAACGGTATGTACGTGTGGTTTTGCGATAGGCAACGTATCGTGTATGGTAGTAGCACGCAGATGGTTGTGACTTGAAGAAATTTTCCTCCATATGTGGCCAACATTTCTGGCCAGAAATGCAAATCATAGAAACAAAAAAAAAGTCTTTTTTTTTTCAAACCGTCGATTTACGTTGAAAATGTTTTTTCATTTTATTTATTTCTGAACGAGTCACCTGTTTCGGCACACCTGAAACAAAAACGCGTATTTTCAAAGTTTTGTATTTCTTAGGTGCAATATGGGTCCAAAAGAAATATGTATTGTAAATATACATTTTGAGTTCGGAATCACGCAAGTACATATACAGGGTGTCTAGTAAATAATCTGGTGGTACATTACATACAGTAGGTTTTATAGCTATTGCCGCTCCCTTCCCCCCGGTTAAGTAGACAACTCATACTGAGCACAAGTACATATGTTTGACTACTCTTGGAATTGAAGTGGTAAAGTTATGATTATTCAAAAAAAATCTTTCAAACTTGCACATCATTTTTGATTTTTCCTAATTTAATGAAAATTTCAAAAAATTTCATGCTCACCAATCACTATTAGAAGCATAATTTATGTAAAAAATGCTGCTCTTTCCAATGACGCAAACCCTCGTTTTATACCTCGCTGGAATCAAAAATTATGAGGTTTTAATTTCAAAAAAATGCTCTAAAAAATTACTTTTTTCCGTTATTAAAATTTTATAACTTTATAATTTTGTCAGAAAAGTAACTTTTTGAAAGGAGTTTTCTAGAAATTAAACAAACGTATAATTTTTGATGCAATGAAAAAGCTGTAATTTGTGCCAGTGAAAATAGCAGCTTTTTATATAATTAATAATGATGGTTTAATATGAAAAATTTTCAACATTTTTACTAAAATTGACAAAAAATGATTTTTTTCAATTTTTTGAAAATGTTTTAATGATTATTGGGGCTTTTTAATCAACCAATCCAAAAAAATTTTATGTGAAAAAAAAACAGAAAAAATTTTTCTTTCCAAATCAAAAATGATGCACAGAATTGAAAATTGTTTTGAGTGAACATAACTTTACCCCTTCAATTTCAAGGATAATCAGCCATACCTACGTGTGTTCAGTTTGAATTGCCTACTTACCTGGTTGAAGGAGGAATATTAATTGTGAAACACTCTGTATAATTGGGTACCACTAAGGAGAAACATTGCGTGGTGAATAAAAAACTGAACATAATCCAATGATGAGAGTAATGACTAGAACTTTGAAAACTGAACAAAAACTATAATTTCTTTTCTCTTAAACGAGGCTTGCATAAAAAATTCAATGTTGCCAACTGATTTTTTGTTTGAAAATTTGGGAATTTAAAAAATATAATTGCTGAACCTGGTAAAGATTAACAAAAGAAACAAAAAACCTTTATGAACATGTTGCATAGGTTTTAAATTGTAGGAACATTGTTTGAAATTTTCAAACTATCAATTACTGTCCCTTCAAATTCAAAGTTAGGCAACATATTGTTCATAAAAAATTTTTTGTTTTTTTTGTCAACTTCCACCACGTCCACCAATCATTTTTGAAAAATTATGAAATTTTTAAATTCGTAAAATCATGTTGGCAACACTGCATGTCGCGTTTCAAAGAAAAGAATGAGTTGTCAAGTTATGCCCTTCAGATACTGCATGTATGCAACTCTTCGAGCATATCGGCGATGAACACTTTACATCGGGTGCCTACTTAGTTTAAATAATATTTAGCCCCTTCAATTTTGATGTTAGGCAAAAAATCATTATAACAAAATTTGTTCAGTTTTCAAAGAACTATTCATTACATTCATTGAATTTTTTGTCAAGATTCATTTGTTTCAATAAGCGTTCATAGTCACTTCAATTTTCAAATTGGACTAAAAATTTTGAGAGGAGAATATGTTCATTTTTGAATTTTATAAACTTTTCATCACTTTTAAAAATCTAAAAAATCAACAAGTTTCCATAGTAAAAACGATCTCAATTTTTCATTTAAAAGAGTTACAAAATTTTTAACGCTTGCATCTAACATCCATTAATTTCCTTTGAAATTAGAAAATACAAGGTCTGTTTTTTTCTTATTACCAACTACTACTTCAGAATATTTCTTTTAAGCCTTTTATTTCAATATTAGGCAAAAAAAGTACCTTCAGTTTTCAAGTTGAGCAAAAATTATGTAATTGAAATTTGTTCAGTTTTCGAAGTTCTATCCATCGCCATGATTTGAAATGAGTTTTGGTCCCGAACTTTTTTGAAAAACTATCATCTCCTTCAATTTTAACACGTGTAACTTGTTTACACTCTGTTCAGGGAAAAATTGAAAAAATGTTGACAAAAAGACACCAAACTTCATAAAATGTAGTTTGTGTTTAATCCCCATCTAAAAATTTTAAGGAGACAGGAGCTTCAAAAAAATCTCAAAGATGTGGGGAAATTTTTTAAGAAGGACAAAAAAGCTATTGTGGGGAAATCAGATATCCACCAAAGTGAAGGAGCTACAAGCAATGAATTTTCAACAAAACCATACTAAAAATTTTCTATAAAATTTCAATCTACGAAACACAATACTAGTGACAACTTGGCAACGCAGCGCAGCACAAGATTAAAAATTCGCAAAATAACTTGTACCTACGCCATGCAATCTCTGTCTATCTTCCATTTTGAAGGAGCTGATGTGAATTTTCATTCATTCAGTTGGCTCCTTCGAAATTAAAACTAAACAAACAGTTAATATAAATTTTCATTCATTGTGACTCCTAAGTTTTTGGATGAAAAAAAATTTTTATAAAAAAAAATTTGTCGTAGTTCGTTTAATTTTGAAAATGTTAAATTTTGTCCTAGAATTTCTCTCGTTCGGCTTGAAAAATTGTTTCAGGATCCACGTTGTCAAATTTTTTGACATTTTCGAAATCGGTGCCTCTTCAAATTTTCAAATATACTCAATTTTCGTACAAATCAAATTTTTCACTTCACAAACTCGACTCAATATCCCAAATTTAGAGACTTTGATACGTTTATACAATATGTTGAACGAATTTTATATTGATGAGTTCGTTACATACTTTTCAACATCCTACGTACATATTACGTATACAGATCAACATTCTTCATTTACTGTTATCGCCTGTCTAAATCGGGTATGTTACCCATACGACAATGTCAAGTTCAATGTCAAGGTCGGACCAGTTAACGTACACCAGAAACATAGTGAGGAGAAAATGTAGTTCGATTGTTCGTAAATTACGTAATTTTTTTATCAGGATTTATGAGTCTACTAAAAAGTAGGTAAAAAACACATTTTTCGGTTTCCAATTCGAACACGAACCTAGTTGCGAAACGATGAGGAAAAATTACGAGAAACTTTTCAAAAAATTATCGAGCTTGTCATAAAAAATTCATCTCGTCATTTTATACGAAAGTATTAATGCGTGATTAAGATCATTAATAAAGTTAATTCAGCAACGTAACCAGAAAATATCCAAAAAAAAAGTTGAAAAATAAATTGGTTCAGAAAAAAATACCAATGTTACTAATTTTTGAATAGAAATCGATTTTTTGATATTACTCGATGAAAACAAAAAGGAATAAATTTCCAACAAAATAAGAAAAGATTCTCGCTGTAATTTCGAACTATTTGAAAACTTTCTACAAAAAAGTTTGAAAAAACTGGGCACCAGCTGATCCAATATTTATACCAGTGGTTGCTCATTTCGCTACATTAATTTCAGAATTTGCCATTCCTAACCCATATGGCATTGATCCTCCACTTTCCAACCACAATAATTATATACTTAGGTATGTGCATGAATCATGAATTATTTTTGTGCAATAGGCCATCAAACTTGTAATAAAATTTACCCAGATTAAAGCTTCGTGGAAAATTCAAGGTGTATGTATGAAAAATTGAAAACTGCCTTCAATTAGGTAAACAAAAACAGCGGAAGAACATCATAAATTCAATAAAATTGTATACTTGGTCAATTATATGGAAGAGGTATTAAAATAGGTAATAATGTACGAGTACATTATACAGGCGGTATGTAAAGAAGCATTTTTAGTAGAAAAACGAGGGAAAATGTTTATTTCGTGTATTTGTGAATAATTACTTGCCTAGGTAAATGAAAATTTTTTCAAGTACCTTCAAAACAAAGAGTCAAAACAAAATTACCATAATACTAAATACATGCCACCTCGAAAAATGGCAATCTATAAAGCGAAAGGGTAACACACAAAACAATTAGGCACAGTAAAGGCATAATTAGAGAGTGTATTCCACATACATACCCATAAAATTCTACGTAGAAAATTTACAAGAAGATTATTCATGAACTAAACATCTTGAAAAGAAAAGACCTAGACAATTTTTCAAAAGTTTTATTTCATTGCACGTTATGCAAATAGGTGTAGCCATAATATCAACAAAGAGAAACCCGAATGAGCCGAAAATCTCGTAGACAGCACGCATTCAATGTCGAGACTAAAATCAACGAAAGTTAAAGAGTACTTCTGTTTCACTTTTCAACGTAGATATGCATTCTTAATTTCAATTCAATGTTTACTATGGTACCTACTATATCGCAATGTTGTTTTAATTTTTGCATTTGTGTGCGATTTCACTCTATTTATATAATTTGACAGATGAAATTTAAATGTCGTAGGATTTTAAATATTTAGAAAGTTAATGATTCGTATAGACTGATGAAGTTGGACAAATGAATTTCGCGAGTGATTATACGTAGATACCTAGCCAGTGTTTTATGCCGAAGAAATGGCCTAGAAGCTGTCCCAAAATGATCGAATCTTCGCTTTTTTCACATAGAAATTCACTCTTGCTATATTTTTCGTCCAAAGAACACATATTTTATGTTTTTTGGTCAATGTACAAAGAATTGTGATATTTCCCAATCAACTCATTCAACTGATACCTTACTTACGATTTTCCATTCGAGAAAGAAGAACACCTGCGCAGGAAACAAGCTAATAAGTAAAAAAGAACAATAAAAAGATCGGTGATTTTTCGAATTTCAAATAAATTCAACGTCTTGACACTTGACTCATTGGAATACATGGTAGGCCTAATTTCATTTATAAAAATACGAAAGACACGAACGTAGGTATACCATAAGATAGTATGAAGTCATCTTTGTGTAATTTGACGTACGATACGAATATTTTTTTTCTGAACGAAATGTGTTATCCGCCATTGCATTAAATGAGTGCTCACTGAAGCGGTATGATATTGTAATTGCTTCGCTTTTCATAGTCCTAACCGAGGAGCAAATGAAGAAAAAAAAAAACATTAAATAAGCATAAAAACCTAGCAGTTTTTACACCACATCCAGGTCATGATCAGTGAAAGTGGTAAAGAAAATCATAATAATAAAAAAAAAGACAGTTATCACTTTTCAATTTATCTCATAGTTGGCGTTTGTAGGTACGCGACCGGTGATGGAAAATTATCTAAAAGCTTTCATTGTTCGTGACAAGGTAGCGTGATGCTAGAAGTTCGAATTGCTTTGGGGTATCTTTATCTATACCGACAAACGTAAGTATGATGTACCCAGATGTATGGTTCAAGTTCAAGACTAACGGAACGTCTGGTTTATGCCAGTACGTCTACGTCTTCGATGTAGCTGTAGTTTTAATCTAATTTCTTTTGGAGAAAGTGATATGTATATTAGCCCAGGAGGAAATTGCTAATTTGATATTTTGATGATATAATAACCGTCATTGGTGTAATACTGTTAATCGAATGTGTCGAATGTTGTGTGGCTTTTTCCATGTTACGAAATCGAAAATAACCTGGGTGTATAATTTTCGTGATTCGTTGGCCATTTTACTTCATGGTGTGTGGTGAAGATGTCAGTTGGAACATGATGTAGTGGTAATGATAGGTTCGATTTTTCATATTTTCAGCCGTAAAATATTTTGGGGAGATCGATTGTAGGAGCTAGGGGTTGACAACAGTGTAATAAAAATTGCTGAAATATCTACGAATCACTTTATCGACTTATGATTGAATTTTTTTTTCAAAAAAAGACCATCACTTTTGAGCATTTTTCAAGAAAATTTTATCATTTTTCCAACCTTGAAATCAATGTTACAAAATTTAGCTAAGTGAGTTCTCTGTATTTCGTTTAGTCAAGTTTTAAGGAAAGATGTATGTGACACCTGAGACCTGATGATAGTGATGACAGGTTTATTACTCACTTAATATTCATGACTGTCGTCTTTATTTTTTTTTTAAACTCGAATGCCCGAGAGGTGTCACATGCTCGTATTATGGAACACCAGGTAATTATTCGCCGACATTTCCCTCTAATTAAGCTCGCAATTTTATTTTGTCGTAAAAAATTATATACTTAATGGTAATTCCAAAACTGCAGAGAAAAGTGTTGCAGCCATTCATAAGTGCTTTCAACGTGGTAATTTTTAGAATGCATTTTTTTATTCAATGAACGGATCAGAAAATGCAGAAGTTGTGTTGTCAGAAGGAGATTTTGAGGTGGAACCCCCCCTCCCCCCCCAAATTATAACAGACTTTAAGAAGACCCCAAGAGGATTAATTAAGTATATAGAAATACAAACTGTAATTTCTTATTGATGGGAAATGCCTCAAAGTACCTTACAAGCTGACTTAAGGTAGATGTAGGAAAAAAATATTTGTAATTGAGACGGTTTGTTTTCTAATTCTGACATAATGGAACTAGATGTTTCAGGAAGTCCTTACAAATCGTTTTAAGATCGTATTTTTAGTGTCAAACTGATTGGTGATGTCCAACTCAACTGATCCCCTGATATTGTGGTATGCTACACTAGAAAAAATCGAAATCATGGTGATGGTGAGGGGATGGGTTGAAGAATGAAAAATGTCGACTCAAGTTGTAGTCTATAAGTATTTTCCAATTTTTCATCTCAAAATGCAATTTCCTTCGATGTTTCTGACTCAAATTCCAAAATTTTATAAATTTATTTTTTGAAAAAAGAATTAATTTTGCAAAATTTTTGAATCTGGCCTCACATGCAATTTTATCATTATTGGGAAAGAAAAATACCCTTTCTGCCTCCATGTATCACTTTTTAGGCACAGGTATATGTTCAACTACAAATAGAAAACAATAAAAATGGGATGGGGAATGAATTAATTTGGTAACAACAAGTATCACAAGCAATTTAATTGGTTTTAGATAGGTACTTAACTACCTAATTTTTACGATCATGTGAAGAGATCTGATTATTGGCAATTAAAAGCTGAATTGACTAAGTACAGTTTCAGATTTCTATCAGTACTTTTATCATTTTGAATTGAAATGCGAGATATGTGATCGGAGAGAATAATTTTGATGTCTTAGTCATTTTATGACCACATTTGCTTGTCACATCAAGTCTTAATACTCTAGAAACAATTAGCAGCTTTTGGTGAAAATCAGAAAATAAGACTGCTTCTAAGCGGGACTGAGATTCAGTGTCACGTGTCACCAAAAAAAATTGCCAAGAGAATTAATTTCTGACAATTCTGCGGTAATGCTTTCGAAAAAAATTGATATCTTAGGTACAAATTCATGGCACACTACTTTAAGGGTGCCAAAACAACCGTGTTTGAAAATACGTAAATACGAGTGCAAAAGACAGATTCTGTTTACTTATTTTGATGACAAAAATTTCGAGATACTTAGATATACCTAAGTATGATTAAATAGAATGCATATTACAAGATTAGATCATTTCAGATAAGATCATGTTTAACTGTCTCTGCTCTATAAAATATTCAGCATAAGTGCTCAGATATGACTAGACAGAAGATTAGAATCATACCTACATAAGTATACGAATATCATCAGATTTATATCCAATAGGCCAACACAAGGCTGATCTCCATCAAAGCATGTACCTATAAAATGATCATGCATAATCAGTCTCATTCATATGTGACTGTATACTCCTGATGTTGATAAAATATTGTATCAATATCAATATCGATAATTACTCAAAAATATCGATATTTATAATTTGATAATATCACACAATATCAAATTATTGATATTGCTCAAATGATATTTTTACGGCATTTGGATTAGTAATGGAGAAATATCGATATTTGAAATTTCTACGGAAAGAGTTAAGAAAAGTGAGTCATTTTTAGAGTTTTTGGGTAAGCACTAGGAAAGGTTAAACTTAATGATGATACCCAGCTAGGAAAATTTTGGTAGCGCACCTAAGCGAAAGTTGGCACATGCGGACCTAAATGCGGACATAGGTTGCAGAAACCAAAAAGTGAGACATGCA
>FIZU01048049.1:0-10060 GCA_900064475.1 Pseudococcus longispinus
GGGGGGGGAAAATCGATGTTTTGAAAAGTTAATATTTGACCCCCCCCCCCCCCCCGTGCCAAAAATTCAGAGTCGTATAAAATGGTCCCCAATTCAATTTTTTGATTTTCATTCAAAATTTATTCAAAAATTGAATCTTTTTCATTTAAAAATAATATTCTTTACACAACACTTTTTATTTCAATTTCAATTATTATTGAGATATTTTCTCGTTGGTTTGTCGTATGGAGGAGGGGGAGGGGGTGAGAAGAGGAATACTGAATTAATTTTTATGACGAAAGTCGAAAAAAATCATGTGAAATTGTTCGTATAATTACCTTGCAAGGATGTATTTCGTGGGTCTAAAAGTTCTGAAATCCATTGACAACCCCAAAACATTTTTTTTGCCACAAAAACTTGTATATTGCTTCATCTTCAGATTCTGAAATTCATCTCCTCCTCCCCTTCCCCCCAATCTGCTCATTAAACATCAGTCTGGCTATGCTGCGATATCTTGAATCATTTTTATTTCAGAAGTTGATTTTTTTTCTCATTGCACTATTCACTTTTTCATATTTTTTAAACGTGTATGGGTTGGGGGGGGGGGGTGATTTCAAAAAGAAGGACTGAAAAATTCTGTATCAAAAATTGGATCCAGGTTAGATTCTTTGAATAATGCCAGCTTCATGTCAGTTTTTATTTTTTACACCTTTTTCCATTTTTCAACAATTCTCTGTGGAATTTTCATCATTATCAATTTTAAAACTTTCCTAATTAATGAAGTTTCCATGGAAATCTTTGTTTCATAATTTTTATGTAATTTTCAACCGAATCATAAGTTTATGATTTTCTCAATTTTTAATCAAAATCATCACTTTTGAAATTTTCGACAGAATTTTAATTTCAGTATTTTTTTCAAGTTATGAAATATTCTTAAAATCATAAAATTATGAGTCCGTGACTCTCGAATTTTTATAAAAACAGGAAATTTCATGATTTTCTCAACTTATGAAATTTCCATGAAAATTAGTGAAGTTTGAAGAGGGGTGGGGGGTGAATCCCTTTAACGAATGAAATTTTGGAAAAAATAATAAAATTTTTTTGGCTTTCGAGACGTCTTTTTGCTTATATTTCCGCTTTCGCCTCGCTCGAGCTTGATAAAATGTGCTTATAATGAAAACATTATATTTTTAAAAATTAGCATAAAATTATTTCCTCACTCCCCCCCCCCCATCTTCCTTTTTGAAAACTATTTGGCTAGGAATTGATGAAGATCATTATTAAATTTTTTCATAATTGGTGTAATTTTCTCCAGAACCAAAAGTTTTTAATTTTTTAAAGTTTTTATTTGACTTTCAATCAAAATTTTATGGAATTTTCAATTTTATGATTTTTCATTAAAAAATAGCTATAAATGATGGAACTAGGGATGAAATTCGTTTAAATTGAACTGACGTAAGAACACAGCATTTTCAAGAGTGGGCTGCTGTTAAATTTCAGGTTTTTGTGTTAATTTGAAAAAAAAAAAGGCGGACCTCGAAAAAAAAAACATATCTCGGATTTTGACCAAATTCAAGGGGGTAAACCATAGTAAATTTTAGACCCCTAGCTCAAAGCAGAGCGGAGCTAGGGGTCCTCAAAGTGGGGTAATTTTCGAAAAAAACACGATTTTTTGCCACTTTTGGATAGTGGCACCTCGGGCATACCCCTAAAAATTTGCAATTTGAGTTTCTACACCTCCCCAGGCCATTGAACTCGAAATTGAATACCACTTTTCCTACCCTACAAGGGGGTTAAAAAGTTGCAGATTGGTGAAAAATCTAGATTTTTGATTTTTAAAGAAATG
Organism: Pseudococcus longispinus; assembly: GCA_900064475.1. Taxonomy (NCBI): domain Eukaryota; kingdom Metazoa; phylum Arthropoda; class Insecta; order Hemiptera; family Pseudococcidae; genus Pseudococcus; species Pseudococcus longispinus. The sequence continues at coordinate 1,826 of FIZU01048049.1, forward strand.
AAATATCCTTCGCTTGGTACCAAAACTTGACCTAAATGGCTCCTAATGATCCAAAAAATTAAGTTTTATTGCAGTGTGACCAACTTCCGATTTTTGTAAAAAATTGATTTTTACTATGGAAAATTTCGAAATTTTAGTTTTTTATAAAAATCGAAAGTTGGTCACACTGTAATAAAAAATATTCTATTTTCATGATCGAAATAATTTGGTGACTACCCAAAAATGGCAAAAAACCTTGTTTTTTTCCAAAGTTACCCACTTTGAGGACCCCTGGCTCCGCTCCGCTTCGAGCTAGGGGTCTAAAATTTTCTATGGCTCATCTCCAACTAAATATAAACCACGTCCTTGAATTTGGTCAAAATCCGAGTTGTTTTTTTTGCCACCCTCCACCTTAATACCTATTCATAGAATTCTATTGAAATACAATTTTCATTCAAAATGTGACATTTTGACGAAAAAAATGGCTAAATTTTTACTTTTCATTGAAACGTCGACAAAATGAAAAAAACGCCACAATTGCGATTTCATACGATTTTTAATAAAAATGTCGCGTAAAGCCCCGAAACATGTCCACGATTTAAAAATTAAATAAAAACTGGTAATTTTTTCTAATGAAAAACGTGCAAAGTAGATTTATAAAAATATCGCCAAGTTTTTTAATTAACAGTAATTGTTTTCTTTTTTTTTCTTTTTATCAAAAAAAAAAAAACACGAAAACAAGATTATAATGCCCATAGAAAAAAAGAACAAATTTAATAAATGAGAATCAAAATTCCAAAAAAAAAAAGGAAAGTGAAAAAGAAAAGGGGGAAAAATATAAAATTAAACTAAAATTTCGCAAATTTGTTTTCACGTATAGAAAACGTTACCCTATATAATATTCATAATCTTGGAAACATGAAAGAAATCCTCTCCACCCCTCCCTCTCGCTCCTCGTACACTTCGTATTCGCAGAGAGAAAAAAACCCCAGAAGAACGTTTCATTTAAACCAACCCTTCGGTCTTATACACTCGGAACGAAATGGTTGGTTGTGCAAAAAAATGAAATTTAGCCACCCGTCACTAACTCGCAAACTTGGTCGTCGCGTTGTGCTCGTATTTAGTCGACTCGACATAATTATTCGTTTATGTTGGTACGTACGAGTATTTCGCAACCCTTTTCGTATTCGTTTTCAATTAAAGCGACAAAAAATGGAAGAAAAATTAATCCGGGAGAGTTTTAATCGAAAGACCGTCTGTTTGACGTGTTTGATATTCATATAGTTTACATTATGTACAAGTCTGGGGGTCTGCCGTACGTCGTCGGGGAGCTTTCAACAATAAAACCGTCGTACTTAATAACGTCGCAGACTCTGAGGTCTTTTTGTCTTGCGTCGTGTACTCGATTACCATACATTAGGCTGCTGAATTCTTGTTGGCTGGTTTGGCTTCGTATATAATAATAGTTTTCAAACAATATGCGATGCGTGTACTCTTTTAAGAGGAATATTCTACGTAATATAAATAATTACATAAACATCGAGATCGAGCTTCGGTTCACTCGGTATAATCTCGCTACCGTTAGGTATTTTTGTTTAAGAAGGGATCGACGAACGATGCCGCGGATGAGGTACGCAACGACGCCTTTATACAAAACAAATACCAAATGAGAATATAACTTTTTAATTACCTCGAGCGTTTAAAATTCGCGTCATAATTTGCTCGACTTGTAAACTGACGGCGCTTTGCGACGACGACTACGTCGAGTATTTATAAATACAAAAATTAGGCATCAGCATCCGCTTCGGCTCTTCCGCCTCCGTTTACTCTTTCGGCAACTTGGGTCGCCTCCGGTGCGAACTTTGTTTGTATTTTGTTCGTCGCCGAATCGTATTACACTATTGATTTGGTTTTATCAACACCAAAGTGTTGGAAATTCAACGCTTCTCTAAGCTGCTTAATAATATTTAATAATACGTTTTCTTGCCAGTGCATTAATCCTCGTCCGCCTTCGCAGTTTCCCATTTTGTGTGCTTGTGACCGACCCGACGCGACTATAGATACAGCCAGAGTAGAGCTCTTTTAATCTCGACTCGACGTCCTTCGATGCGGCGTGAATTTAATCGTTGGTATCGATACGTGTGCCATTGATAATCTCGACGAGTGTGTGTACCTGTGCCCTGTATGATGGTTATACAGAATTGGATTGTATGTAGTTTAAATCTGGCTGGCTGGTGAGCTTTCAAGGGTCACTTGACCCTTTGTTTTGGGTACGGTTTACTTTGAAAATGAAAAGAAATCCAATTAAGTGTGAGAGAATATGATGGAGATTTTTGTTTACTCGGTTTACCCTCAAGAGCTTGTCCGGGGTTTGTGTTTCGTATTTTTTTTTCTCTCTGAGAATAACGTATCGTAATGTAATCGATTTCGATAGGTAGAAGAAAGCTGGTTGAAAAATTGCGAGCGGTGTCACCTTTGGTCTTTTTTTTTTGTTGCTTTGCTAAAGAACAGGATATCTGGCAGGGTGTATTCTGACAAGGGAACCTTGATAGGGGTGATTTGGCCCTGAGCACCGAATTTTAAATTATCCAGTGGAAGTTGGTCCTCATGGTCTAGAACCCCTGTGACATAATTTTTAGCTCGATATCTCAACTGTAACCCCTTCTGGGGGGTTGAATGTGGATTTCGTTAAAAATTTCCATTTTTGGCACTTTTCAACAGAATTTTTTCAAACTGGCAAGGATGGTAGATAGTATTGAGAGTGATTTTTGGAATTTTTTGAAAAAAATTTTGAGCAGTTTTTCAAGGTCAAATGGGCGTTTTAAGCTTTCCAAGGATCATTTTTTCCAAAAAATCTCCTCATCTCTGTACCTAAGGTCCCAATTGTAAAATTTTTCAAACAAAAATTATGTATCATATCCCTATGAATAATTTTAGTTATGAGAAAAATTTCGATTTGACCCCTCCTTCCCCCTCAATTTTCAAAATTATCATTCCGAATGACAGTAAAATTGAATTTTTGCGTTTTACGTCAAAATTATTCGAAATTGAATGTTTGTTCAGGTGACAAAAATTGTAAAAGGGGCACGTGTAGCCAAAATCTGTCCCTTTTGAGAGGGTTCACCCCTTCCCCCCTCCTGAACCAGCATCCAAAAGTTCTCTCATCTTTGTACTTATGGCTTGTATTGAAAAATTTTTCAAACAAAAATTATACATGATACCCCTATGAATAATTTTGGTTATGAGAAAAATTTCGATTTCACCCCTCCCTCCTCCTCAATTTTCGAAATTATCATTCCGAATGACTGTAAAATTCAATTTTTTGCGTTTTACGTCAAAATTGTGCGAAATTGAGTCTTTGTTCAGGTGAAAAAAATTGTTATAAATCATGGAAGGAACACGTGTAGCCAAAATCCATCCCTTTTCAGAGTCCCCCTTCCCCCTCACGAATCCAAAAGTTCTCTTATCTTTGTACCTATTGTTTGTATTGAAAAATTTTTCAAACAAAAATTATACATGATACCCCTATGAATAATTTTGGTTATGAAAAAAAATTTTGATTTGACCCCTAAAAGTCAACAGAAATCGAAAAAAATTTCAAAGTCCAAAGAAGTCTGACAAAATGTCTAAAAGTCACCGTCAAGGAATTTCGTGACGTTTTTTGCGGACAAGAAAAATGTAAAAAAAATATGGACAAAATATTTGGACAAAAAAAATGGATACTTTTGTAGGATTGACCCCACCATGTCAAAAAAATCTTTAAAAATTTTGTATTGGTGACCGGAGGGTGGGGGGAGGGGGGGGGGGAATTTCAGGAAGTAAATATATTGAGCTCAAGCAAAAATTAAAAAAAAAAAATTAAAAAATTGAAATTTCCTCATTTTAATTGAATTTAATTCTATTTTTTGATCTTTTCACTACTTTTATTGATATTTTGATAAAATTCACTGCTTTTTCACTTCATTCACTACCTTTTTTGGGATCACCATGAGCAAATAGCAATTTAATCGAAAAAGGGTTGAAAATGAGTTATAAGCCTTTTTTTCAACTCCGCATACAACGTGTCTGTCCGTAATGACAAGATTTTTCGCAACTTATAGACATTTGGTCAGACTTTATGTTGATGACATTTTTAAAAAGTCCTAAAATGACCGAAAAAGATGATTTTCACCTTGAAATGATAATTTTGACTCAGTATTTACAAGTTTAACAAAAAAAAATTGACAATTGACAAAAAATAACGATTTTAATCAAAAATGACAATTTTTAATTTAAATTGACAATTTCGACTCAAAAAATTACAATTTTGAGAAGAATGACAGTTTGTACCAGAAAATGGAAATATTGACAAAAAAGGATGATTTCGACCAAAAATGATGAGTTTGACAGAAAGTGACAATTATGACAAAAAATGACAATTTTGACCAAAAATTCACAATTTGAGCATGAAAAAATTGATGAAAACCGGAGATTTTGACCAAAAATGACACTTCGAAATCACCACTTTGACCATAAAATGGCAATTGACGAAAAATAACGATTTTAACCGAAAGTGGCAATTTTTAATTTGAATTGACAATTTTGATCCAAAAAATTGCAATTTTGACAAAAAATGACAATTTTTACCTTGGAATGACAATTTTGGCAAAGAATTACAATTTTTACCTTGAAATGACAAGTTTTACCAAAAATGACACTTTATACCTTGAAATGACTCTTTAAAATCACTATTTTGACAAAAAATTACAGTTTGGACTAGAAAATAAAAAATGACAAAAAAGGATGATTTTTACCAAAAATGACAATTTTGACTAAAAACTGAGGATTTGAACCAAATATCAAATATGACATTTTTGATGTGATATTTTAAATTTTCCAAGTCGAAAAAGTCATTTAAATTCTGAAAAATTTTCCAAGACCAAAGAAGTCTGAAAAAATGTCTAAAAGTCAAGTTCGAAAAATCGAAATTGTATGACAAAATGTGTGAAAGTCCGCATTATCTTTGAAATTTTCCAAGTTCAAAAAGTCAGCGAAAATCTGAAAATTTTTCCAAGTCCAAAAAGGTCTGACATGATGTCTAAAAGTCAATCTTTGAAACTTTCCGAGTCCGAGAAATCTGCCTGAGAAATGCTACACTGATTTCTAAATTTTTTCAAGTTTAGATAGTCGAGTCTAAATTGTTTGTCTGGCAAAATATCTAAAAGTCAGCATTTTCTCTGAAATTTTCCATGTCCAAAAAGTCAGTGGAAATCTGAAAATTTTTCCAAGCCTAAAAAAGTATGACAAACTGTCTAAAAGTCATATTCGGAGAATTTCGTGACGGAATTTCGTCAGGTTTTTCGCAGAATTACCCATAGTAAAAGCATATTCTTTTTTGAAAGTAACCGGTTGAAATCCCTGAATTATTATCTAGAATGGTAATTACGGTAATGATGGTCATTACAATGGATTCTCGGCAATAATCTGAACCGACGTTAATTACAGTCAGTAAATGGTAATATGGGAACCTGATTATGGTAATTTTAGCATATCTACTAAAAGTAATTTCTGTAAAATTATGGTAATTACCGTAATTACGGTAATTCGATGATAATTGTGACGAATTGACGGTAATTACACCGAGTAAATGGCAATTCCAGCGATTTAGATAAAATACATCTAATATTCTTGTCAAATAAGACTTTGTCCTATTCTAGGTAATCGACGTAATTGCGGTAATTACCATAAAAATCACCTATTTAACGGTAAATCCTACGTAATACTGCAAAATTCGCGGTAATCACAGTGAAACGACGGTAATAACGGTAAACCAACGGTAATAACGAAAACTGGAACCATAACAGACGCTAACTATACCCGAATTTCGCTCAAATTAGCGATTATTAACGGTAAACAAGCCACGAATACGTTCTAACCCATCTCAAACGCGTCATTCCATGGAAAAACACGCATTTCACTCGCTTTCTCGCGTTCATCCCAAAAAATACCCGCCATAAGCTTCGAATCCGCGAACCTCGACTCCGGCAACCTTCTCGAAAGAGAAAAAAAAGCATCCCTTTAAACCTCATATCTCATTTACCTCACCCTCTCGATATAATCGGATTTACATCCGCGAGGCAAATTTCATCCTCGACTAGCGCCGTATTATTCTACACCGCTAAAATATGAGACGGAATATATTAATAACATTTCGGGTAAAATTCTTTAAATATGGAAATAAAGCGACAGGAATTTAATCGATCTAGCGAATTGAACTATGCGTATAATATAAACACAAACACACATAACATCGTATACCGCCGCATGGCATGGTGCAGACTTCGCAATCACGTTATTTTCCTTTTACGTTCGTCGTATTTAAATCTGTATTATATTCTACGTAATAATATCTCCAGCATTTAACATCGCATCATCCTCCCACGCATCGTGTTCAACTACGAATCGATTTAATTCTTCTAACGATGACGATGATAAAAAGAAATGGCAAGTTGTCTGACGAAATTCCCAAATCGAAAGGCAAAACTCGAGCGAAATTTTCGAATGACTTTTAAACTGCGAAATTCGCCCTGTTTCGAACCAATTTCTCGACTTGTCAGATTAAATTCAAATGCTGACTACCTTCCCCGTTCAGCCCACTGCTTTCCTTCTATTCTCAACTTTCATTGTACTGATTTTGTAAAGCAAGGAATGAGTGTTATCAAAATTTTAAACTACAATGATTGCAATTTTTCAAAAACTTCTGGTGAGAATAGAAAATTCTTTCATTTTGTGCCATTATTTGCTCATAATATTTTCAAAGGGTTGAAAGAATCGGATTGAGGAAAAAGGAGGACTTTGGCAAAACTTTCTGAAATAGGGGTCGCATCAGCTAAAATGACTATAAGTAGCGAAAAACACTCCTCCAGTGCGGAGTTGAAAAAAAGGCTTATAACTCATTTTGAACCCTTTTTCGATTAAATCACTATTTGCTCATGCTGATCCCAAAAAGAAGTAGTGAATTTTATCAAAATATCAATAAAAGTAGGGCCTTCTCTGATAAGACAGTGAAATCGGCCCTTGACCCAAATTTCCTCAAAAGTGGTCCTAAATGTTATCTGTGATGTAAAAACTGAAGTCACTAACGAAAATTTTGATCCCTCCCTCCCCACCCATCCCCCAATTATCACCCCTAAATATCGAATTTTCAATACGTCATGTCTTTGAAAAGGTGGGTGAAAAATTCTGAAATTTTCACAGATTGTGGGTACACTCGAGGAAATTTTTTCAAAAAAATTGGTCAAAATTTTCTCAATTTTTGCACTTTGAAATTTTCAAAAAAACGCAAAAAAAAATTAAGGAGCAGGGAGTTGACATTTTTTGATTTTTTTTTCAAAATTTTGTAATACCCTTAGGTATAGCATATTAAATTTTTTCGAGGCCCAAAAACTATGGCAGCATTGTTTGAAAAATTAAAAACTGAAAAAAAAACTTTCTTGAATGATCTTTTTTATGCTTGAAGGGGAAAAAATTTTGATTTTTTTTCAAGATCCAACCTTATTGTTTGGTGTCATTCCATGAGAAAATTACCCGAAAAAATTTTATCCCGATTGATGCATATTAACCCGTCTCTCGGAAATCACTTTGAAAATTGGACGTGAAGAGCGCAAGCTCAGTATTTGCCACGCGCCGTAGTGGAGAACCGTTGAGCTCGGGCTCGATGTGTTCAATTTTCAAAGTGGTCGCTGAGGGACGGGATGCATCGATCGGGGTAAAAAAAATTTTTCGGGTCATTTTCTCATGAATTGTCACCAAACTATAGGATTAGAACCCCAAAAAAATCAAAATTTTTTCCCCTTAAAGTATAAAAATGACCATCCAAGAACGTTTTTTTCAGTTTTGAATTTTTTTAACAATGTTGCCATAGTTTTTCAGATTCGAAAAAAATATCTGTTACTTATATTTAAGGGTATTACAAATTTTTTTTTAAAAATCAGCCATGGTCAGCCATAAAATTTTTTTTGGAGTTTTTGAAAATTTCAAGTACAACAAAAAAATTGAGAAAATTTCAAACAGTTTTTTCAAAAAATTTCCACAAGTGTATCCACATAGTGCCCAAAATCTGTGAAAATTTCAACAATTTTCATCCACCCTCTCCATTGTCTGTAGAATTTTTCAAGTCCAAAAAAGTTTGACAAAATGTTCAAAAATCAGCGTGACGGAATTTCGCGACTGTTCTAACGTGGATAATTTTAGGGGGGGGGGGGGGGGACCTGAAAA
>FIZU01048064.1:0-14673 GCA_900064475.1 Pseudococcus longispinus
ACTTGTTTCTTTTTTCTCTCTTTTTATCGAATTATTAGTCTTAGCCAATCTGTTCGCAACGTTTCAAGTCTTCTTTTGTATTTTATTATTAATAATGATGTAATATTATTTTAACGTGTTCATTAAGGGGGGAGTACTGCGGTGCTCTCGCTCGCATTCGTCAATTCGTCATGCCTCGTATTGTGTTTGACCACATACCTTCGTCTCTATTTTCGACTGTCGCCTATTCTCCTAAAAACCATCCCTCTCGTCGTCACCCTGAAACCAGTCTTCCTTCGCATCCTACGTTCTTGTCGACACATACGAGGTATTCGGTAATATACATTTGTTTAGTTTTTAGTCGGTCTATTTACTTCGAAATATACACATCTCTCATCAAACTCGCCTCGTCTCATTATTTAACGCGCGCGAGGGGCCACGGCCCCCGCAAATTTTTAAGTGATTTTCGACAGTTTTCATGGGTTTATGGCCATTTCTGTGATTTTTCACAAATTTTCACGACAATTTCAATAATTTTTGTCAAAGATATTTTGTCAGACTTTTTTAGACATTAAAATTTTTTAAGAATTCAAATGAATTTTTGGACTTGGAAAATTTTAATTTTATGGGCTTAAAAAAATTTAAGAAAAGTTCAAATCAGAATAAAATTTTGTTAGACTTTTTTGAATTTGGAAAAATTTTCAGATTTCTATCGAGTTTTTGCATTTAAAATTAGGATTTCGAAAATTTTTCATCACGAAATTCACTCATAAAAATCCGTTGCGATGAATTTTAGATATTTTGTCTGAATTTTTTGGAATTTGAAAAAGATTCAGATTTCCATTGACTTTTTGGATTTGAAATTGCATTTCGAAAATTTTTCAAAAAAATTCCCTTACAATGACTTTTACTTTTAGATATTTTGTCTCAATTTTTGAGCTTGGAAAATTTTTCAAAATTCAAATAACTTTTTGGACTTGGAAAATTTCAAGAAAATGTCAAATATCATACCTCATTAATTTTTTTTGACAATTTTAACACCAATTTGATCATTTTTTTATCATTCTTTAAACGATTTTTGTGAAAAATTTAAATAATTTTTAAGTGATTTTCGACAGTTTAGTCCAAAAAGTCCTGAATGCTAAGAAAATTTTGTGACGAAAAAATATAGCTCAAAAATTTTCCCGCTGCTCAGTCATGTCAAAATGGCGAAATTTTTTCAATGAAAATGGCGGACTCGAAGGTGATTTCTCGATTTCTTAATTATGTGGAAAATGTGATATGCTGCACTGTACAATCCATGAAAAATCATAGCTAGTATTTTTTTGCATGTAAACACCATCATATCAATAAAAATTCTCTCAAACATGATTTTTTTCTCATTTTTTATAAAAAAAAGTAGTATTTTCAAGTAGGTACCTACCCAAACACTCCAAAAAATTGAGTAGAACTGAAATTTTTGCACTATTGATATTCTCGAGTAAAAACATTTTTTTAAGTCCACTTTGATTAAATATTTTGGAAAATTTCAAAATTTTTGAAGGGTTGACATTGTTGTCAAGTTGTTTTGAGGTCTGAACATTACCTGTAAAATTGGTACCCCTGCCCTGTAAACTTTCGAAAAATCGAAATAAAGTCCCATTCACGCCGGTACCTCACTACCTCAGAGTATGCATAGTAGGACAAGTTTGTACTTGTAGGTACTCGAAAAAACCAATACGTATTTACGGCAAACTGAGTATGCAATTTTATTAACACGTAACAAATATGTGCGATACGAGTCATCAGCGCGAGTTTTTTGATGTTTCTTTTGCGGGTGGAAAATTGTTGTCAATCTACAAAATAGCTGATGAGTGTTTATCAGTAGAAAATTCTGAGAGGAGCCGGTTGCCTACCTTAAAAATGAAGGGGCAAAATATTTTTTCAAAAAAGTTTGAAATAAAACTGATTTCTTATCATGAGACAGGATAATATTTTTAAAACTGAATAAATTTTTTTCTCTCGGAATTTTGCCTAAACTTCAAAATAATAAAAAATTTAATGGTGAAAGTAATAGAAAACTGAACGCACGTCAGAAGATTTTTGTACCTATAAAGACAGTTGAAATAAAAAAAAAATTAACATTTTTTTTTAATTTCTCAGAAATTGTTGCGAGGTGAGGGGGGATTAAAATTATTTCAGTCATTTTGAAATCCAAACAAACACCCCCTCCCCTTCCAACTTTCAAACTAACTTGAAAAATGATCCATTCCATTAAATACAGTTGTCGAGAAATTCTTTAAGATTGATAAGATGTTCAAAAAATATATTTTGCACCAATTTCAAAAAAGAAAAATGTATTTAATCGTTTTATAAAAATTCGCCTTCGTCTAAAAGTAAATTATAACGATTAAACGTTCGCTACTGACGAATTAATCTAATAACATAACATCATAAATTATGACCAATTTAACGACCCCGACAATAGCTTTCTGGGAGGTCTATTAGTCTTGTCAATTGACCGGGTCTACTCAAAATCGAACTTTACGAATTGATACGTGTTCAAGCGGAGATATCGGTTACAATAATAATTAAAAGCTGCCAAGCAATAACGACGACATCGATTCGCGTATTTCTCATTGCTATCTTGTTCATTGGTGATTCGGCAGCGGAAGGGTGCCAAGGGAGACACTTGGCAGTTCATCGTACGTAAAAAAATTCCCGACTACGATAATTATTTGGAAATGAGGATCGTGCTCGAAGCTATGAAATTTGCGTATCGTTTTCAACGGCGCAACATAGTAAACGTGATTTGCATGGCAGTTTTTTCGCCGAGAAAAATATACTTAGGTATAAAAAAGTGTACGAGTCTACGATACATATAATGACGCGAAAAGAAAAACGCCTCCGTTGGCGTTAGCCCTGCGGTATCGTGATATTTAATGAGGCTCTCGGCGTGCGTCGTGTAGTTTCTCTCGGCGCGATGCATAATATCAAAACAGGCTCTCGGCGTGCGGCGTGAAATTTCACCATAGGCATACGATACTTTGGCGGAAAGAGGGAAAAAAAAGAAATAAAAATAATCGACATCAATTTTCATCATCAAAAGAACGTAATACGAGAAACAACGCATAGGTGGTAGGTATTCTTTTTCTTCGCAGTACTTGGCGCGAGTAGAGTTACCCCATGTGTGAGTAGAAGTACGAGTACCATACGTATACGTACGCGAATAGAGAGAAAAAGAAAACAAGCCGCGGATTGGTGGGTGGGGGCGTGAGGGGGACGTATGTAAGATGGAAAAGGTACGGTGCATTACGTAGGTATATATAGGAGTACGCGAGGGAGCGGTATTGGCGGGTTGGTTGGAATACAAAAAGCAATAATGGAGTTAGGAAGCACATTCGAGTTGAATTACGTTTGAATATGGAATAGTATGAGAGCACCGCCGAGTGAAGAAAAAAATAAGCAACGAGGCGAGAAAGGAGTAGTTTTAGTAGTATTAGAGTAAGCAAATGTGTGAGAAGTAAAAGCAGCTGTTAGTGAAGTGAGGCAAACAGAGGTTACAGTGACATGCGATAATGTGTAAACTTTAGACGTAGTCGACCCTGCTTCTTCGGGGCACCCTTCTTCGCTTAGTCCGGCCGACAACACCGCTACTTATGAGAGTTTACTCGTACACTTTTACACCCTTCGGAGACTGCTGCGCTGCAAATTCGTCTGCAACAAGAAAATAACACAACCGAACATCGGCTTGGCAAAAAGTACGCTCGTACTTTTCTTTGCTGCTTCGTCGTCGCCGAATTGCCATCTCCTTCCTACGTACTTTTACACGCGAAGCTCTATTTATCTTCTACGTTTATAGATATGTGTATTTACATCTGCATATACACCTACGTACTCGTATACAGCCAATGCTACTACATTTCACACGTACGTATGTATACTCGCGTACTCGTATACTAATTTCGTTCGTACTGTATAACGCCTTTCGACTTTCATTTACATAATATTTCTCTCTTTCTCGGTTCTCGTCGTAGAATTTATTACGTTAACGGCCCATGTGTCCGAATAAATTTATTTCATCGGCACACACGACCGAGAATTCCATTCGACGGTAGACTTTTTGTGTAAAGGTATCAAATCCGCTATAACGAGGTCAAAATCGTAACCGCTTATCAAACGTGTTGCTGACAATTTCATAGGCTTGTTTTCATTCGTATTTCTTCAGCAGCCGTCTCTTTTTCCAAAAACTCATCGACAACGTGTCCAGACTAGACGAACGCGATTCTAACTTCGTATCATTTTTATACCTACCCACGATGACGAAGACGACGTGCGCGAATTGTTCGCCAAAAACATGTGCACCTTATACATCGAACATCGTGTTAAGTTTATTTTATCTTTCACGTGTGCTTTGTACCGATACGTCATGTATGTATTATCAGACCCATATCTCGGCTCGCCGTGTCTTCTTCTACTTCAAAAAGTGACATAGGTATGTTCCAAGGTCAATCGAGGGTAAATTTCATTATCACGGGTTCGTTCGGAATTGGTCTAATGAGGACGTGACGTGTCGTTTTTTGGCGAAAAAAAACATCGCCCTGCGCGTATCTGAACGAGTTTTAATTGAAAAATCTCATCGAATGACAAATCTAACGTAACGCTACGTAATTTCGTCCAAATTAATTGGGTACACGATGAAGGTGAGAGGATTGTTACATGTTTGAAATGAAATGAACAGTAGTTTAACCATATTTATTTATTCATCGAATTGGCCTATGATCAGAAGCAGATATGGGTAAATATACATGTAGATGGGATGCAGGCTATATTTCTACGTACCAAATTACCATATAAAAGACAGAATTGTGTGGAAAATATTTGAAAATTTGATTAATCTAATTTCAATCGATTACATATGTTTCCATCAAGTTTTATAATTTTCCCATTCGATGAAATTTCAATAGAAATGTAACAAGTTTCAGCATCTGAAAAATTTATGGCGATTTCTTACACAATGTTATGTATTTTTCGCCAATTTTTACGTAATTTTCAACAATGTTTGTTCAATTCTAATAATTTTTTATCTCATTTAAACGATTTTCATCCTGAATTATAAGAAAAATTATTCAAAATGTTGAAAAAGTCAATTGTAAGTTATTTGAAAATGGCTTGTAAATTATTAAATATGTCGGATTGATTGTTAAATTTTACAAAAATTGGTGAAATGTTGATAAACTTGCGTGAAATATCCTAAATTTATTTGAAATTGTGAAAAATAATCGAAATCCCCGAAAAATTCTTTCTATCCTCGATGACGTGGTGATAGTCTTTTGTAATCAGGTATAAATGGCTTGAAACCTCATAAAAATTCCTCGAATCGTGAAAAAATGTCGATATTTGCGAGAAAAATTGCTGAAAATTTCCCGAAATTGATAAATTTGCTTGAAGTGCTTAATTGTCTACCTACCTACTGAATTTTTTTTTTCTGATTACGTTGAATTTTATTTGAAATGTTGAAAAAATTATTTAAATTTCCTGCTATCATGGTTAAAAGAAAGTAAAAATCGAAAAAATAGTGGCACTTTAATTAATTAAAATGTCTCAAAAATCTTTCAAATTTTGACTGAAATTTCGAAGTTGTTAAAAAATACTCATAAAACATCAATAAAAGTCCCCGCCATTTCCATATTACCCATGAACTATAAAACATAGAATATGCGTTTGCTTATTGAATTTTTTCAAGTCCATTTTTCATATTTGAAATTAAATTGAAATTTCTCATTGTTTATTTGACAAAAAAATGAAAAAAAAAAAGTGTTTAAAAGTCAGTATTGTCTCTGAAATTTTCAAGCTCCAAAAACTCAATAAAAATCTAAAAAAATTTCCGAATCCAAAAAAGTCTGACAAAATGTCTGAAAGTCAGTGTAATATCAATATCTAAAAATTTTCAAATCCAACAAGTCTACCTGACAAAATATCAGAAAGTCACCCTGATTTATAAAATTTTCAAAGTTCAAAAATTCTAAATTATTTGTCTGGCAAAATTTTTAAAAATCAACATTATCTCTGAAAATTTTACAAGTCCAAGAAGTCAATAAAAATCTGAAAATTTTCTCAAGTCCAAAAAAATCTGACAAAATGTCTGAAAGTAAATTTTTCAAATTCAAAAAGTTTAAATTGTCTGTTTGACGAAATATTTAAAAATCAAAATTATTTCTGAAAATTTTTCCAAATCCAAAAAAGTCTGACATAATGTTTAAGTCATCGTGACGAAATTTCGTCAGTTTTTTCGCGAAATTAGCCATAGCAAAAGCATTTAAAAATTAGGTAAAAATTTATTATATTCTATCAAAAATGTGTAAATTTTACAAAAGTTACTCAAAATATTGTGAAAATGAACGAAAAATTATCGAATTTTTGTAAAATTAGCTGAAAACAACATCAAACATGCAATTTTTTCTACACTTCAAATAATTTTTGAGCCTAGTTTCAAAATATTTTCGAAATATTTTGATAATTTTTTTGGAAAAATTTTTGATATTTTTGTGTAGTTTTCACGAATATTTGAATAATTTTAATTACGATCGACTTGGGTATGTCTTAAGGAACGTGACGGGGGGGGGGGGGGCAATTCAANNNNGGGGGGGGGGGGGGGGGGGGGGGGGGGCAATTCAATAATTTCCTCGTACATTTTTTTGTCGCTTTTTTCAATTTTTCAATATTGTATTAGACTTTTGAAAACTTTTTGAAACCAAAAAAAAATTCAATTCGTCGATATTTTGTTAGACTTTCAGAACACTTTCGAAAACTTATAAAAATTTTCAGAAAAACTAAACAATTTGGTCACGAATGATCTCACATTTTTTTCCCCAACTTTTCAGTATTTTGTTGAACTTTTGAAAACTTATATAAACTTCCCTTTTACCACCAGACACAGCTCCTTTTTAAAAGTGATACAACTTCAAAACCGTTATTAAATTGTTCTTAGAATTTTTGATAAGTATCATATTTCAATGCCGAACGTTTTTGAATAGAAAATTAATTAAATTAAAAATGCTGGGACGACTGTAGAGGGCGTTTTTAATTCGAATGAAAAACCACTCAGGAAATCAGTTTTCAAGGTGAACTGGTGTTTTTTGAAAAATAACGATTCCTGTGCCAAAGTAAAAGTATCTAAGGGGAATATTTTTTGTCCTGGTACATTCTAAAAATTCCTTGAAATCAACTGGCAAAAAATTTTCACCTTTACTTTGATCTAAACACAAGAATCAAAGTTGAAAACTTCGAGAAAAAAATTGCGAAGGTGTGAGATTTTTTCACAAATTTCTGTTTAGCCAAATTGAACAGATATTGGATATATTTTCGTTCAAAAAATGCAGCAAATGAAAATTCGTTCCCCAAAAATACTCGCTACAAAATGTACGAAGCAGAATTTGAGAAAATTTCACCACACAATTTTACAAAAAATTATTGTTGAAATTCTAAAAAACATCGAACGCTGATTTCCTGCGCGATTTTTCATTTAAATCAGAAATGCCCTCTATAAGTTTTGTATTTTATTTTTTATTTAATAAAAAAATGAAAATCTTTACTTTTGGGTCATTAGGGCCCTGAAATAACCGAATTACGAACTCGAAACAACCTGTTTTTTTTCAGATTATAAATAAGTAGGTATTTATGTTTGTGATAATTGGAAGGGTGGAAAATTGAAATTTTTGCACCGCATCTCTTTCTTTTTTGGGGACGATAGAGTAAAATGAAGCTTGTATAGGACTCGCAATTTTAATAGAAAAAGAAGAGAAGGTTTAAAATCCCGACTCGAGTTTCTTGTAAAAGATTAGAATCTGTGTGTACAAAGCAACTCGAAAGTGCTCTCGTTTATCTGATATCAATTCTTGATTGTACGGCAGACGTTGAAAAAAATTTCGAGTCGGATTTACGTACGTCTAGTCTGGAATTGCGAACACGTTGTCCATATTCGGCGAAGTAGAACTCGTTGTTTCGTAAAGTTGAGATTATTTTTTTGCGGATAAAGTAACGAAAGAGAAACTACTGTAGGTTGCGAATACACCTAAACTCTCGTACATGTAAGTAAGACGAACGAAAAAAACGACACCGAATTTTGTGTAAAGTTGAAACGCGAGCAAAAAAAAAACGTCTGTTTCGGCTGTTACCGAAAGGCAAGAAGAGCAGGAAAAAAAGACAGGCACGATGCGAAACGAGAGAGAAATTTGGTAAACAAGCGGCAGTTAGCAGAATGTTAGCCAACTGCTATAAATCAAAAGTTTAAAAACGTAGAATGCAACAAAGTGACAATAGCGGTAATGAAGAAAAAATTACGACGTCGAAGCGAAGCTCGAAGGGGTAAAATAAGAGACACGAGCGAACCTCCGATGGAAGAAAAAAAAAAAGAAAGACTGACTCGGTAATAGGAAGAGTGTAGAGAAAATACACGCCGGCGAACAAGGAGAAGCGTAAAAAAAAATACGAAAACTTACCACCCGAGGTGACTTACAAAGTAAACTTACTAAAGATTGGAATGTATAGAAGAGACAGGGTAGCTTTACGTTGTATTAACTTCTATAAAACTTGCTGCTGCAACCTTCCAAGTTATTAACTTTAGCCTGAAGCATTCGGCGACTCCGCCTCTTCTTCTAAATCTTCGCAACTATACGAAATGTTTGATATCGTTTAAAGAACAACTCCTTCTCGCATTTCATAGCCGCCGTATATACGAAAGAGCTAAAACGAACAAGCACGTCCACCTTATACGGATTTCAACGGCAAATTTATGCCGCCATAAAGTACTCGTACATTATACCAACAAGAAAGATTATTACATCCTTACCAGCGATATCCGCCGTATTATATCTATCGCTGCAGCAGCCTCCGCCGCGTCGCACCGCGCCAACCTTCGTCGCGTACTTATACCTATCCTACTAGGTACTTATAGGTATACGCAGGTACACGTTGTTGTCTTTTCGTTTTTCTTGTTTTCTTTTTCTTTTTCTTTTACTTTTTTTTCTCTTATACTTACGTAGGTACTTCTTTTTTCTTCCCTGTGCAATTTTTTCCGCTTTTATAACCCCGAAGCTGGAGTTTTCGCCGACCAAAAAATTCATTATATTTTGAAGATCACTCCGCGATGTAATTTTTTTCATCTTTTACCGCTGCTAACGTCTTCCAAACGTATAAATAGTTGTACCGTAATATTTTTTTTTTCATCGGAATCATTTTACAGCTTACTGCGTTTCTCATCCTTTTCGTTTTTCGTTTTTTTTTTTTTCAATATGCGCCAATTTTTTTCGCTAATTCGTTTATAATACCGACGTATTTTCAGGTTATAATTAATTTTTCTGCATAATCGAAAAATCCATCTTCGGTAATACGAGTATTTTGCAACTAATAAAGAAAAATGTGTGAATTCAATCTACGAGTATATGCGGAAAGTCTGTTTAGAGTTCTCCATCAATTTATTAGAAAACCAATTCGACCTCATAGGATGAAATTACAGCTTACGACGTCGCGTCGTTATTCATTTATTTTTTTTTTCAACTTTGATATTTCCCATGTTGGGGGAGATGTTGTAAGTAGCAATAGGGGAAATTTTGCTAGAAATTCACACTTAGCTGAATTTTGATGCGATGGTGTCAAAAACACTGCTCCCTTCTTAATAATAAATGAGGTGTCAAATTCGCCTTTTCAGTTTTGTCCAGCCTTCTTTCTCGATAGGTTATGTCTCACGAAGATATCGAAAAAAATCGTTAATTCTCGTACGAGTGCCTACCAGGCCATACAAATCATTCAAAAGTCATACTTTCAACCAAAAATTAGCAAATCCCCCTCCCCCACCTTCCCCCGTTATGAACAGAAGAAATCAAAATCTGAATTTTCAAGCAACGAAATGCGAAAATTCCAAAAAAAATATCAAAGTTGGGAGGATATTTTGTAAAATGTTTTAAATGATAAATTTTAGAAAGTGTAGTGTTTTCGAACTGAAAGCACAAAAATTTGTTATCGTGAAAAAATTGTCTTTGCTTCAAAAATAAAATCGTGGATTCGTGAAGAAATTTGTCGAAATGACAAAAAAATTATACACATCATTAAAAATCGTCAGCACTTTTGAAGTGTTACGAAAAATGGTCCAATTAGCCTAAGACATCCTGAAATAGTAAAGAAGCTTTTTCAAAATAACATGAAAGTATGAATTAAAATGTTTCAAAACCAGTATTAAAAATCAAGAATGTCGTTGAAATTGACTGAAAATTCGTTGAAATGTCGTGAAAATTGTCAAAATTTCGTCCAAACGTTGAACTTTCACTGCATTTTGTTAGATATGCCTTTGTTTGCTATTTCTATAATGTTTTAAAATTTTTTGATAATTTTCATGAAAATTCACTGATTTTTCATACATTTTTAATAATTAGACAATTTTTACTCCATTTCTTTAACGAAAATTTCTATTTAAAATTCGACAAATTTTCCACATTTCAAAATTTAATTGCGATATTTTACACAATTTCGACGATTTTTCTTCAAATAAGTAAAACAACAATACTTCTCTTTTTAAACGATTTCCTTATGTTTTTAGTCATTTTTTCTTAGTTTCACGTAAATTTTGATCATATTTTGCACAATTTTAATCATAATTGTTGACGATTAATTGTACTTTTTCACGATTTATATTCATTTTAAGCAGTTTTCACGATATTTTGTGAATCTTTGTGATATTTTAATGAATTTTCACCATTCACCAATTTTCACGTAATTTTCAAGAATTGATTTTTTCACTTTTTCCTCAACTCAAAAAGTCATCGGAATAATAGTTCAAAAAGTCAGGTTTTCAAATTGTTTCCAAGTCCAAGAAGTCATCTGTGGGTAATAAAAAATTAGAATCTGAAATCATATCAGTTCCATTTTCAAGTTTCACTTTTCGTTTTTCCGATTTAGTTCCATTTCAGGTTTATTTATCCACCACTGCCTGTAAGATACCATTTTCCTCCAAGAATTGTGATGTTTCTATTGATTAAATTTGATGAATGAATATTCAGCAAAAATGAAAAGGCGAAAGAGAAAGACTGAGAAAATAAAAATTCGAGTACTGCAAGAATGAAAACTGGAACTGAGAAAACGTTTCAGTTTCAGCTCCAGTTTTCCGATTTCCAGTTTTGGAATTTCAGTTTCAGTTGCACTTGCAGTTTTTCTGTTTTTACTCCATTTTTTCAGTTTTTAGTTTCAAATTCTGTTTTCTTTCGTTACCAGGAAATAAATTTTTTCAATTTTTCCCAAGTCCAAAAAGTCATTCAAGTAGGTAAAATAAATTCGTTACGGATTTTCGTGACACAAAATTTTAGGATGACTTCTAGGAAGCTCGATTTTAAGGCTGACGGACTGGCCCTGATTAAATCTTTCCAAGTTTTTACAGGATTTTACCAGGTGATCACGATCATTCGAGTATAATCTTGAAAAGACCCATCGTATGATTTTTCGGATTTACTAAACATTTTACCAATTTCTGCTCTCGTAATTTTTATGTGTGGAAGGGAATGAATCAGCGAGTGGAAGAGTCGAGACATTAAAAATTATGCTGATATTTTATAATTGGATATTCGTTGAGGAAATTTTTATGGTTTTGATTTTTTTTTCATTTTCGTAAATTTTTAATTTTATGGTTTCGGATTTTTCGTGCAACTTGGTATTTCTATTTTGATACGAGTATATTCTGGGTTTTTTATCCTTATTCTGTGTTTGTATACCTACTCGGCATTGAGAATTTGCCAAATCAGCGATTTCTTTTACATCGCAGCGTAGAATCCTTTTCAAAAAGCTTGACAAGAAAAGATGAAAATTTAAACGAGAAACGATTTATAAAATAGCTCGGTAAAAAAAAGAAGAAAAACCTTAAATAGGAAAGAAAACAAGAAAGGAGGTTTTCTCGCGGTAATCTTCTTTTTCTACGAGCGAAGAAATAGACTGACGTAAAAATGGCATATTGAATCGCCGATGGTATTATTTCAGACATTAATGCTGGCGATTCTGAGTGCTTCCAAGCTACCTATGTTTATAATGCTATCGAATTTCGCAAATCAAAAATGGAAAAAGAAGAGAAAAAATTGGACGAGCAAGAAAGATACCTACACCTCGGTATACTCGTATCGTTAAAATGTCAGAATTCACCCTTTTTGGTTGGCGCGAGATACTCGTTCAAACATTCATTCGCCCCTATATAGGTATTTCGCGAAACCGTATTTCTTCCCCTTTGCCATAAGCTGGCCTAAAGCTACACAAGTATAAAATTGGGCGACCTTGACGGCGCCCTTTTTTATTGTTTCTGTAAACGAGATAATTCAACTGCTAGACGAATTATGTAAACTGTTTATCTTACGAGTACAGTTTAATCCTTTTCGAGCTGATTGCGGAACTCTCGAAAACCATTTTCTCTTCGACTCGATTTAGCTTATCGTTGCGCGACACCTTCGCCAAAGTAATTGTCTGGCAGGGCGCTGGCGGTATTTGCGTCGAGAACGAGCAGGTGAATAAGATCGCAAGCGTGTTTCGTCGAGTGTCTTTACCCATTGCACCGAATTACAAGATAATTATTACGTGTATACGAAATAAATGAGATTTAATTAGATTACGCGAAATTCGCACATGGCGCTTTTGTTTTACTCTTGTACGAGTACCAGCCAAACGGTGTTCTCTGTTCTCGAAAAGAATTACATATAAAGGTGGCGTCGCGTCCCGTCCGTGTAATCGTATTACCGGTAATATCTCGCGTTCAAAGACGGACGTTGGATGTTTTCTGATAATTTAGCTCGGTATCGTAACCGCACGTCTCGTACGTGATCGCAGATAGAACGTAACTCGACGAGCTGAAAATTTGCGACGGGAAAAAAATTCGCCAAAGAAAGAAGCGAACACGAGTAGATAGATCTAGACGGTAGACACGTTCGAATATTTCTAAATAATTATACCCGTCTTTGTTAGTTTTGTTTGGCAAACAATAACGATAATAAATAAACGAGAAATGATAATACTAACGAGTAAATAACGAATGGGGAGATGATCTAAGGAGCATGCGAAATTAATCACGTATTCGCGATGCGGTTACGACGAGGCGAGAGTCATTAAATTAAACGTTCCGAAAAAGGGGTGAAATTACATCGTAACTCTCGAGTAATTATTCAAAATATCAAAAATCATACTAAACGCGTCTTAATAAAAGGTAAAGTAAGTAAACGCGGAAGCTGTCGAGATAAAAGATAGCGAAATACTTTTCAACTGTTGCAACGCGCTTTATATTGTCGTAGCAACATTAACGTAATAAAGATACCGACTTTAGGATTTGTCCCTTGTATACCAAGATGTTGGAGGCGAAATGAAATTAACTGTCACACAATTAAAATAACGAGTGAAACTTTTTTATTTTCACGCCACCGGAAACACCTTTCACAATAAATTACAATCTTGTTAGAAAGTACAAAGACGAAAATAACGCTAACGTTTTTAATAAGACGCGAACGTTATTGCGTCGCCGTAATAAAGGGTTGATATTAAGAATTATGAAGTATTTATACGTAGGTAAGGTACTGCGACCTGATGCAAATCTAAACTAACTTTCCAAAGTAATTGAAAAATATTTTCGTTATACTCGTATTTTATAATAATCAACTTTATAGAAGATACAAGGTACAAGTGGCTTGTGAATATGCTCTTTCAAAAGAGAGGGGTAGCTGGGGTGGTGGTGCTGGTGAATCGCAGGTTAAAGGTTAAAAGAGTACAACTACGAATGAAAAAATTCGAAATATTGTAAAAATTCATTGAAAATAATACAAAGCTTGCAAAAAAATCATTAATTTGATTTGGAATATTACAAAAAAAAATTTGAAAGGCCTTAATTTCAACGAAAAGTGCAATTTTGTCATATGGGACAAGCTGCACCCTGAAAATGAAGTGAAAAAAGTCAGTTCAAAAATCATGGAAATTGACTAAAATTTTGTACAAAGTGTTAAAATTTTCATAAAAATTGTTGAAAATATCGTAGAAATGGCGAAAAAATCAAGAAAACTCTCAGTTAGGTACTCATAAAAATTATTGAAATTTTCTTGATTTTTTTTTGTTACATGAGAAAAATAATTAAATAAAACCGATGAAAATCGTTGAAAATGTCGAAATTTTCACAAAAATCAGAAGATATAAATAGTGAAAAAAAGGTCAAAAATCATGAAAAAAAAACTTCGAAAATTTCGTAAAAACCACAAGAGCTTTCAAAAAATTTTCCATAATTTTTTAATGATTTTATTGATTTTTATGAAATTTTGTGAATATTACAACGTTTTTTATGACATTTCAATCGCTTTTACAACATTTTTCAACGATTTTTGAGAAAATTTTAACAAAATTTTCTTGATTTTTATTAAAATTTGAGTAATTTTAAGGAAATCATGACCGAATTTCGTGATCTTTTGACCGTTTCAACAATATTTTAAATGATTTTCAAGGAATTCTCGATAATCTTAACGACTTTTTTGACAATTTTAATGATTTTTTTTGGCAATTTTGATTATTTCTTCACCGATTATTGTGAAAATTCTAACAATTTCAACATTTTCGACGATTTTCATAATTCATGATACAGTAGAACCTCGATTATCCGACTCTCGATTATCCGATATCTCGATTATCCGAGCAAAAAATTGCAACCGATTTCTT